>JAFBJU010000473.1:790053-899227 GCA_016785305.1 Colistium nudipinnis
AAGCCAAAATTTGGTACCTGGAGGTTTTCAGGGATGCCGGACGCACTGGTCTTGGTCCCGTGTCGCTCAGACATCGGGAAGTTGGTGAACGGCCAAAACGGACAAAACGATCTTGCATTTTCACCCACTTCCCAATGTCCGAGCGACACTGGACCAAGACCAGTGCGTTCGGGGTCCCTAAAAACCCCTAGGTACCAACTTTCATCTCTCTAGCCCTGACCCTTGACCAAAACCCTAACCCTAGTTCCACAATTAAGGGGGTCATAAGCCTGGACTTAGGGTTTTGGTAACCCAACCCTAACCCTAATTCCAGATTTATAGGGGTTATAAGAGTGGAATTAGGGTTAGGGTTTTGGTCAAGGGTCGCTGCTAGAAAGCCAAAATTTGGTACTTGGAGGTTTTCAGGGATGCCGGACGCACTGGTCTTGGTCCCGTGTCGCTCAGACATCCGGAAGTTGGTGAACGGCCAAAACGATCTCGCATTTTCACCCACTTCACAATGTCCGAGCGACACGGGACCAAGACCAGTGCGTTCGGGGTCAACATTCATCTTTTTAGCAGTGACCCCCTCACTAAAACTCCAACCCTAATTCCACAGTTCTAGGCAGTTCTAATCAACTAGTTGCCCGTGGGCTGGATAAGGTCCTTCAGAACTTTTGTATGGCCTGGGCTGGCACGTATTGTACAGCCAGGGATGCACATTAGCAGTATGCAGATGATCATGCATGTTGGAATATTCATACATTGCCCACTTGCTAATGAAGTTGAATAGCCCTGGTATGCGTTATAATACTCTACTCTACTGGAAATAGTTGTGCATATACACGTATTCAGGAATATACAACCACTTACACATACTACTACATATTATTAATAATGTACACATTCTTTTTCTGCTTGAGCTTGGGCCCAACTACTGGGTTTTTTTCTTTTCATGCACACTCTTAATTCTGAACTTTTAATGAGATACTTATGTAATAGTCAGAGCAAACTTCATGATTTTCAGCCAAAAATCTTGGTGAATAAAAAATCTAATGCATACTTTTAAAGGAGAACCACTGTTTCAGGAGTACGTGCTCAAATAGGTTCAGTCTATATTTATATAGACTGAAACGTAATGGAAGAAAATGTTTCGGTATTCTCCTTTAATAGAGGATGCCAGAGTGGTGAATACAAATCTGTTGAAGGAACCGACTGCGCGGTTCCTTGTCTCTCCCTGCATCTCTGATGCTTTCCTTTCTTCTCTTCCCTAAATGTGGGCTTAGAATCATCTCCGCTCCCTCTGTGGTCTCCTCTCTGTTAACCTTTGAAGCACTAATTCTCTAACCTCTCTAATCTTGTTGTCCACGCAGTACCTGCCACCAAGCTGACGGCCATGACGCGACCACAGGCCGGACCCTGCCACTGCAAATATGACCTCATGGTTTTCTTTGAGATCTGCGAGCTGGAGGCCAACGGAGAGTGAGTGCGATTTATTTTTTATTTTTTTGGTCGAGTTTTCCAATCACTTTAATTGAATTGAATGACCATATGCTTGGCCATTCATGGAATCTAAGTGCCACATACATTTATTCTGTAATGTAAATCTGTGCTTTCCCAGCTACATCCCGGCCGTGGTGGACCACAGAGGGGGAATGCCTTGCCATGGCACGTTCCTGCTGCACCAGGTACCACATTTTAATCACGTGATCAAAAATACATTTAAATTGCAATGAAAATGATTCCCCTTTCTTTCAGTTCATGCTTTTTTTTTTTCTCTCTGCAGGGCCTCCAGAGGAGAATCACTGTCACCATCGTGCATGAATCGGGAGGCGACATGGATTGGAGGGACATCCGTGAGCTGGTTGTTGGTGAGTGTTGATTCCAGGGCCTCCAAACATCGACACACGTGCGTGTGAGTTGTGATTTCTGAGACACGCCTGTGTACGTGTGTGTCTTTTTTCCCAGGACGTCTCCGCTGCACCCCTGAAGCTGATGAGACCATCATCGACCCCAATATTCTGTCCCTGAACATCCTGAGTGCTGGGTACGTGAGGCCCATGCAGGACGACCGGTACGTACCCGTGGAGACACCTGACACGCTTTACTGCTGCCAAATTTTTGCACACACAGTAAATCTCTGTGCTGGTCTATATTTTGGGATATGCTGCATTAGCTGTAATATTTATCTGAGGGCCCCGCTTCACTAGCTGTGCTGTGGCAGCTGATGCTCTGGAACATGACACAGGGGCTAATGCATGGCATCGTGACCCCAGCTGTGGGGAAAAAAAAAAAAAAAAAAAAACTTTGGCAGAAGACAAAAAAAAAAAAGCTTTGGCAGAAGACGCCCAACTTGAATGCTGATTTGCAAAAAATCTGCAATTTATTTGCATTTATTTGGTGTGCTGTTCTCTCAATACCACATGAATTATTGGAAGGTATTCTTCATCGGAAGTCGAGAGTGATTTAAAACAAGTTAAACTTAATGTGTTTCAGTTTTAACCTTTTCAAAACCTGAATCTGCTGCATCAGCACTTGTGAATTTTTACTCGTCCACGCTGGCTGCGCGACCCTCCTGGATGTTAATCTGCGCTCTCGCTGTTTGTCATCATTGCAGCTACGTGTTCCATGTCGTCCTCGTCCATCACCCCACATCTAACCCCCCCGTTCAACTCTCAACCATGATTGACAACCCCAAAACTGACATAAGGATTAGATTTTTAATTTTTTTTACTAGGGAGACTGATTTATAGTGTGTAGCATTCATATTTATTGTTATATTTCATAATATATTTCAAAAATAACATGAAACCGTGTACACTCACTAACACACATTAGGTGTCTTTGGACACACGGTATTATTTCACCCATTGGACATGGAACATTTCATCACCTCATTATTGAAACCATTGATTCATTTTTTTTTTACTATATATTATATTTTCACAGACTGTAGAAATAAGTTAGCCATGCACTGAGCTCTGCCATGTCAGTAGAGGGCAGTGTTTTTCTTTCGAGGTTTGCGGCCTCACGGGGTCAACTTGTGTGATTTGTTTTAGGTCGCAGGATTATTTTAAAAAAAAATACACGGTCATTATGACTATAAACTCTTCTTTACTTTGTTTCTGAACATTTAAAATCCCTGACCATCGTGAGCAATAACTGCTTAGTAGCACTATGTATCATACAGAATGTCTTCACTGTATATCTGTTGTGCTATTTAGACAAATCTCAGCAGATTCTTCTGTTAATGTACTTTAATTGTCATATCACCCAATTTAAATATCAAAACTGTAAAAATGTCAAATGTTGTCATGGCCCTAATAGCCAATTATTAGGTAAAGTGGCTGTGGTTCGACGTGGCCTCACTAATAATCGCCTCAAGGTATAAATGGATGCTAACATTTCTTTCCCTGCAGTCCACTAACAGAATGTTGTGTTTTTTTTTCGCTTTTGCAGACAGTTTCTTGATTCGGACATGCCTAGGTATTATTATTATTTTTGTTGACTCTCTCTCTTCTCCTGCCCTTAAGTCACACACACACTCCTCATCTCTCTAACTTTTCCTCCACATCCTGTCATACCAAAGTGAACCCCTCCAGTGGTCTCGTTTCCCTCTCTCTCTCTCTCCCACTCTGCCATGACTGTATCTGAGCAATCCATGCGTGGCCTCTTTGTTTCTCTTTGAAACCTCCCCATGCATGTCCCACCCCCCCTGGGTTGTGTCGCTGCGCTGGGTTTTGTGTTTGAGCTGTTGTGGGCCTGCAGTTGGTGGCGTGGGGGGGGGGGGGGGGGGGGGCATGTGTGGCTGTGCTTCTTGTGGACTGTCCTCTGCTGTGTCTCTGCTGGAAGTGTCGCGGGGCCAGTATCAGCAGTTTCTGCAGGAACTATCTCGCAAGGCTGAAAAAAATGCACACTCGATATTCGGTGACTTTTTTTTCTTTGTCTTTCTTCTGATTTGTGCACAGATGCAACATACAATGTATTCAATTTAAAAGGACAGCAAAGTCTCATCCAACAACGTTGGGCGTGTGGTTAGGCCTGTTGGCCAGTAGAGGGCGGTAGTGATGCATTCTTACCACAGAGTTGATTTAACAGGAGGAGGGCCAAGTAATGCATCTCGCACGAAGCACATTGAGACAAAACGTCTTCCTCTTCTACCTCTATACACTCAGTTTGTTATTTTCATGTTGTGGACCTTTGCAGCGAATATTTTGATTCCATGGGTATCATTTTCTCAGTTACCTCTGATACCTAAGGGGGCAGCGACTGCTTCCCATCACAGCCACAGAGCGGTACCAGGAACAACTGGTCATACGCTGTTGCTTAAGTGCTGCAATATGGCACACATCATTTACATTACCCTTGCTCTGGCACAATATTCAGATGCAGCTATTAAAATGCAATCCGGTGAACCCATTACCTCACCAGTAGCACTTTGCCCCCAAATGACTGCCATGTTATGAATATTTTTAAATCCTGCGTGCACCTCGGTGAGACTCTGCCAAAAAACAAAAAAAAAAGGCTTTCTCACATGTACGGCCAGCCGCATGACTTCAATCCTGGCTCCTGCTTTTTTTAAGGAGGCAGTAAAATGTAGAAAAAGCACATGTTGGTGGAGTGTGAAGAGGAAATTGCTCGCTTGTAGTGTCAGTGAACAGGTTTTCTACTCCTGGGAAAACAGTGCGTCCGTGTGTGTGTGTTTTAATGCACTTGTTATTTTAAAAAAACGAAACAAAAAGAGGCCGTTACGATTCCCGTTTTTTACTCTCACAGAGAGTCAGTCCTAATGTCCACTTTCCCAGAAGGTCACCTCAGTACATCGCCTCTTAGGCCCAACATCTGAACCTCATGAAAAGAACATTCAGCCTGTTTTTTTTTATTTTATTTTTTTTATGGCTTACAGAAACGTTAGTTTTCCCCTTTTACATTTCTTGCTTGGATTATCTTTTTTAGATTTAAGGCTGCGCCGGGCTGCAGGCCAGAGGAATAACTGGTTACAGTGTGTGATTACTGTAATTTCCCCTTAGGGGGAAATAGGAGGAAAAAAAAAAAAATCCTGTACATTAACGTATGGAATAAATCAGAGGCGGAACAGAAAGCCGTATTGTTTTGACGGAATAGCGCTCGTGCTGTTATTTGACCTTTTTTTTTAAAAAAATGGGAGCGCGGAATGAGAGATTGCATGGAAGTCCGCAGGATTTCTCAACCGGTCTCCTCTGGGTGCAACGCAACGTGTGCACACGCGGAGATAACGGTGTGAACAAACACAAAAAACACCCCCCGGCAACACCAGCGCACAACATTACCACAACATACTTCCTGACTCTCACCTTCTACTCTTTTGCTGATTTCTTCTTTCTCACAGCATTTCCTTGGGAGTTGACCATAGGTATTTCACAGCTCTGTCCCTCATTTTTCCTCTGGCTGTCCTTCACCCCCACACCCCCCCCCTCCCTTCCCCCTCTTCACTTTTTCCTGTACTAAAAGTCATCTCAGCTCCCTTTGCTTGTTCATGGTGTTTTTGTACAAGGCGGAACATCTACTGAGTTAGCCTGTCGCATGCAAATACATTGATGTGCAGAGATTTTGAGAATACTCAGTGTAAAGTTAAAAATGATATAATATATAATATGCCAATTTTTTGTTCTGTATGTGAATTATTATTTGATCATTAATCTATTAATTACATTTATCCAGATTCTTTTTTTTGTTATGTCAGTATCGCTGCTGTTTAACTCATTGATTTATTGCTCATTAAAGGATTGCGTAATTGTATTCAAGTTTGATTTGACTCCGTTTCACCCCAGGACCTTCTTCCGCTTCGAGGCAGCCTGGGACAGCTCCATGCACAACTCTCTCCTCCTGAACCGAGTCACTCCGTACGGGGAGAAGATCTACATGACCCTCTCAGCGTACCTGGAGGTAGGGCATGAAATGAAAATCTCCCAGTAAATCGCACGTCATGTGCGGATGACTCCGGAGGAAACCCCGTTGGCTGATCCTGCACTTTTTTTTATGGAACGCAGATGGAGAACTGCAGCCAGCCCGCGGTCATCACCAAAGATGTCTGCATGGTGTTCTACTCTCGAGACACGAAGCTCTCGGCCTCCCGCTCCATCCGCAACCTCTTCGGTACCGGAAGCTTGAGAGCGGCGGATGGGTGAGATATTTGAATTCTAATTCCAAATTCTAATTTATTTTATTATTATTTATTTATTATTTTTTTTAAACTGTGAATAACATCGTATAGTGTCCTGCGTGCACCCAACTGATTTCTATTTATTTATTTTATTTATTTTCTTATAGCAACCGAATAACTGGAGTTTATGAGGTCAGCCTGTGTAACCTGGCGGAGGCAGGAAGCCCAGGTGAGAGTCCCAGTCGGCGGTTACCTCTCAGAATCGCTCACACCAATAACTGCATCATCCCTAATCCTGCCTCCCGTCCCACACCACCAGGTATGCAGAGGAGGCGCAGGCGGGTGCTGGACACCTCGGTGGCCTACGTCCGCGGGGAGGAGAACCTGGCTGGGTGGAGGCCCCGCAGTGACAGCCTCATCCTGGACCATCAGTGGGAGCTGGAGAAACTCAGCCTCCTCCAGGATGTGAGTGGAAGTCGGTTGAATCCGCGTCTGAAGACACCTGAATGATGGCCCCTCATTTATTGAACATATAAAAGTTCTCACAGTCATTTGTTATTGGTCTACGGTGGTTCATTTAATGGACATGGATATGGTGTGTGCACAGGAAGGCTTTGGAGCAAAAAATGGTCAAACTGGGGTTCACAAATTTCCCTTTTAATGCTTCCCACCATACTATTTAAAAAAGCCCATGTTTTTCTAACGCTATCAGTAAAGAATTAGGGCAACCATTTTAGTGTTACAGAAACATTTGAGAAATTGAGCCATAATAGCCATTATTCAAAATGTTGAATAAGCCTGTTGTTTTATAACTACAGGACAGAACTCTGATATCATATTATGGTTATATTAAAACTGGTCAAACCGTATATGGCTGATATGGTGTATAAAGAATACTACATACTGTAGTATCCAATAGTTGCATACGGCTGTCTCTGAATTTTCGAAACCATTCTCTCAGGTGGAGAAGACCAAGCACTTCCTGCTGCTGAGGGAGAAACTGGAGTCCACGTTGCTCCTGGGTCAGGAGTCGCTGCAGGCCTGCGTCCCCGAGGAGCTGAGCGAGTCTCCTCAGCCGCACGAGATCGACCCAGAGGTCACCTTCAGCTCCGAGTTCACCAGCGAGAGGCAGAGGGAGCTGGCGGCCAAGGTCAGAGTCCTTTTTATTATTTTCGTGGTGAAGATGTCCTCTCAAATGTCTGCATTAACTGAACGAAAACACAGTTTTATTATAGTTTTTTTTTTATTATATATTATAGTTTTATTTTACATAAATGTATGTATTTTCTATATACCAGAAAATACATACATTTATGTAAAATAAAACTAGAGCCAGAATGATCTGTGTGGAACCGATCAACAGAAAGGCAGCATATGTATTCATAAACTGTATATTTATATGTTATTTGCATAAAATGTTTAAATGGAAAAAACACTACCTTGCTTTCACTGGCGCTGACGCACACATGTCCGTAGTCTCTGTTGAAGGAGTGAGTGAGCAGCCTCAAACACTGTGTGGAAAACACAGAGATAATTATTATTTTTTTTTAATCTAGGAATCATTCTGGCTCTCCTCTCAAATGTCCGCATTAACTGTATTTTCTATATACCAGAAAATACATACATTTATGTAAAATAAAACTAGAGCCAGAATGATTCCTAGATTTTAAAAAGTAATAATTATCTCTGTGTTTTCCACACAGTGTTTGAGGCTGCTCACTCACTCCTTCAACAGAGACTACGGACATGTGTGCGTCAGCGCCAGTGAAAGCAAGGTAGTGTTTTTTCCATTTAAACATTTTATGCAAATAACATATAAATATACAGTTTATGAATACATATGCTGCCTTTCTGTTGATCGGTTCCACACAGCATGTATCAGTGTGCTTGTGCGTGTTGTCCGTAGATCTCAGAGATGTCTATCACGACACTGAGAGACTCCACCTCCATCACCACTCTCAACACAATCATCCCCTCCTCAACATGCCCGTCGCTGGTGGACGGTTGCTATGGCAACACTGAACTCAGGTCAGTCACACTCTGCCCCTGTCGTTACGAGTGTGTCGTTATCCTTGGTCACCACGGCAGTGTGCACAGTTTGGATCACACTCGCTGTGGGTTACTTTCTTGTTGAACCAAAATGTTTGTGTAGATTCATCGCGCAAATAATTGTGAAGTAGTTTGACCCTAGAAGGCTTGTTATCGAGGCTTTAAAACTTCCCGCTGTACCTCAGACCTCCCATGCCTCGCTCCCGTGCCGTCAGCCCCGGCCCCGAATCACAGCAGGACCCCGAGGCCAAGAAGTCCAGCAGCGGAGCCTCTGAATCCAAAACCCGGCCCCGCCGATTTGTCCCAGATATCCAGGAGATCAGAGTCAGGTGAGCCTGCTGTGATTTGTCTTCACTGAGACGTGGTTTCACACGTGTGCTAATATCTCACCTATCTTTCTTCTTCAGCCCCATTGTGTCAAAGAAGGGTTACATCCATTTCCTGGAGCCTCACACCAACGGCTGGGTGAAGCGCTACGTGGTGGTGCGGCGGCCGTACGTCTACATCTACAACACGGAGAGAGACGGGGTGGAGCGGGCCATCCTCAACCTGTCCTCCGCTCAGGTGGAGTACAGCGAGGACCAGCAGGCCATGCTGAAGGTGGGTGGTTTACCAGAGTCCCCCTAAAAATTCCCTCCTCCTGCTCCGATGTGCAATAATAATAATAATAATAATAATAATAATAATAATAATAATAATAATAATAATAATAATAATAATAATAATAATAATAATAATAATAATAATAATAATAATAATAATAATAATAATAATAATAATAATAATAATAATAATAATAATAATAATAATAATAATAATAATAATAATAATAATAATAATAATAATAATAATAATAATAATAATAATAATAATAATAATAATAATAATAATAATAATAATAATAATAATAATAATAATAATAATAATAATAATAATAATAATAATAATAATAATAATAATAATAATAATAATAATAATAATAATAATAATAATAATAATAATAATAATAATAATAATAATAATAATAATAATAATAATAATAATAATAATAATAATAATAATAATAATAATAATAATAATAATAATAATAATAATAATAATAATAATAATAATAATAATAATAATAATAATAATAATAATAATAATAATAATAATAATAATAATAATAATAATAATAATAATAATAATAATAATAATAATAATAATAATAATAATAATAATAATAATAATAATAATAATAATAATAATAATAATAATAATAATAATAATAATAATAATAATAATAACAATAACAATAATAATAATATGTATTTTATTTATATATTGCTTTAAAAGGTCATCAAAGGCACTTTCCAGAAAAAATAAAAAGACAATTTAAACAACAAAAAACTAATTGTGGTTCACAGATTACTATAATAATATTTTTTACTTTTTCTTTGACTTTCTCAACAGACCCCAAACACATTTGCCGTGTGCACAGAACATCGTGGAATACTACTGCAAGCCACTAACGACAAAGAGATGCATGACTGGCTCTACGCTTTTAATCCTCTCCTAGCTGGAACTATCAGGTAAAAAAAAAACTATATTTAAAAAAAGAAAATGCAAACGAATTAATAGTAAAAATTGTCAAAAAAGCGTTTTATTTGACACGCCTCTCTTCATGTCAGGTCAAAGCTGTCGAGAAGACGAGCCGGACAGATGAGGATGTGAAACCACACTCAGTGAACAAATTCACAAGGATGATCTCTAAAGACTGAAATGTAAATAGATCCTTCTCGCTCCACCCACCCCCGTGCGGAGCCCCCACCACCTCCACCAACAACCATCCCTCCCCCCCCCCCCTTCTGTGCGTTCTCGATTTATCACTCGTGTCCTCGCCCATCTCGTGTCGGGCCCTTTCGCCGAGGTGTGAGCCTGATAGTCTGGAGACACCTCCTCGGGACGCCGTCACTGTAACTGTACCGGAGTTTATTCATAACTGGGCGAGTGAGGACAAAAAAAAAGAGGAAGTAGCATAACAAGTTTTCTTATCTCAGATTACATACGTATGGTAATGTGCTGTAGTTGTTGTCAGTGACACATCAAGCCTTATACATTTATTCCTTCAAAGAAAAAAAAGAAAAAATAATAATAATAATAATAATAATAATAATAATGCAGTGACATTTATCCTATCTGAGGATCCACTTGGCTACATTTGCATCAGTAAATAGGCAAACGTGCAGATTCTTGGTCATAACACTGTGGAAACAGGTTTAGGCATACAACGTATGACAAGAAAATGCACAAAAAAAAAAAAGACCGTTGAGTGTAACTCTTGCGAATATTTCTCTCTTCTTTCTGGTCCATGACTCTTGACATTGAGTAATCTGCCTTCAGTATCCCTGAAACTTCTACTTCTAGCACACACAGCCTGACGAGGGAAACGGCATCTCATCGTGCACTTCATGTTTATTGTGGCATTTTGATAAGTCTGTGTCATTTTAGCTACTTGTAAGGAGCACTGTGGGTATCTGCATTCACAATAGTCAACTATCATCAAGTTACTCTCATCCTCGACCTGACTTTTATTTGTTTTAAATAATGTGATATATTTAGATATTTAACAGCTTCTATTATTTATTTCTTGCATGTATTTATTTACAAAGACCTTTATATTTCTAAAAGTGGTAGTACCGTGCAATTTCTGCACACTGCACTTTTTAATATAAGTTGCTTAAATGTTATAATAATAATAATAATAATAGGAATAATACCACCTTGTCCCCGTGCAATTGATGCATTTGAAGCAAATGTAATAACTTGATGACTGGCCAGTTTCTTTTCGAATTTGCCTGAATGATAATTTCCTCTTTAAGATTAGGGTAGCTGAACATGACCTGCGAAAATACATTTGACATGACCCATATATTAGGTGGAGAATATTACGGTGGTTCATTCACAACTGCACAAAGCCACCTTGTTAGAAGATCCAAGTATAAACGTGTGTCCCCACAGTGAAGAATAAGAAACTGGGTGAATGAAATGTACAGTATACGGATTACATGTAGTGCCTCTCTTCTGTCAGTCGTACCGTACAGGCGCCCTGTGCGGTTCATCATTCATGCTGCTATAAAAGTCGATCTAAAGGTGTCTGCGGCGTAATACCATCACTTTCCTGCTCTCAATAATCATCATCGCTTACATATTCAGACCAAACATCTCATTAAACTTACGCTAGAATCTTAAAATGGCAATCGTATACCATAGAAGACAGAAACTCCCCCAACACACAGTATCCTTGTAAAATGTATGCCTGAATTTGCTGCTGATTTTGGGTTTCGATGGGCGAGCATGCCTCTGGTCAGCCAGCCTAGAGAGCATGCTCCATGTTTTGTTTTTTTTACGTCTGGTGTAATCTATACAATATGTCATACTACTCAAGATTCCCCGAGATTGGAAGGTATTCTGTGTGTTGTGGGCATGTTATCCAATCAGATCATTGTAAAACTCTACTTATTAGCAACTGTAGGCATATGTTCATCAAACTGTCTGTTCATATCTTTTCTTTGTTTAGTGAGGGGTTAAGTGATCAATGTATTGATCAAATACTATCACAGAGGCTGCATTTTCTTTTATATACAGTATATCCAGTTCAAGCATCATCACTGCTGCGCTGTACATTTCACCGTCTCAAACACTCATTTCTATCTTTAAAACCAAAATCTCAAAATGTGAGCTCCAGTCTTGTTATTCCTCTTGTTTCCATTGAGCCTTTTAAATGTGTGCATCACATTTGAACCAACCAAAGTTGTGTTGGTGCAGTTACACACACACACACACACACAAAATAAAAATAAAAAATCACACTGAATGTACAACAATATCTGAAAATACAAATTTTGCTGGAGTGGTTGTGATGACTTGTGAGTCACAGTCTGGTTCCTTATTGATTGTAGGTGGGTTAATATCAGGGAGCCATGTAGGGCAAACCTGTCATATTCTGTCCACTGGTGTGAGGGGAGATAGAATTGGTTCATTGTGGCCCTGTCACATCTTGTACAGAGTAACGCTGTAGGTTTCCTCACCGTCACACTCACTTTTATCTCAGTATCTACCTTCAACATCAGGCTCTGACAGTCTTCACAAAATCTACTTTTTTCTAATCCCTCCCTTTTTGAATGAAAATCATTTGAATGTTTTGTGCTTCCACATCTGATCTTTTCTCTCTCTCTCTCTCTCTCTCTCTCTCTCTCTCTCTCTCTCTATACGCACTTATCAGATTATTTTGCATTGTACATAAACATGATTGCTGTGAACATTGTATTATAAAGTTGCACCCATTTGCAAAGTCTTGAATGGGCAGTAGTTAAGTCAGTGTCTCTGAGTGGTGGAGTTTAGCGTCAAATGTTTGTGTACACTAAACACATTGTCATATATTAAATAAACATGGAAATTATGCAACACAAAGTAATGGGCTATTCTTTTTCTACCTTTTTTTTTTAATACAATTCAAATTGTTTTTGATCCTGGGGACACACTTTATATTTTTATCTTTTAAAAATGATTTTCTTTATTTAAACTGGCAGTGTAATTGCTAGGAGGATCTCTCTTTTTTCAAATAGTTTTATTTTTAATTGAACCATAGTTTTGTGTATAATATTTAATGAACGTTTCAGTTGGTTTACATTTTTAAATGTACGGCCTTTGATTAAAAAATATTAAATATTTTAATACTACATTCGAGAATTAACTTCCTGGTTGTTTTCGTGGCAGTGTAATCAATGATTGCCATGTCCACATGTATATCTTTCAACTCTTCATCTGTTGTCATCGAAATTATATTTATTTTATTTTATTATTTTATGCAGGGTCTTCGGCGTTCCATATACCCTGACTTCCCAATACTTCCTATCCAGGAATTTTAAGACAGCAAAACCGGTAAAACTATAGAATAAACCTCAAAGTTTACGCTTTAACCCTCAATGGTTTACTCATTCTGCTCTAAAATATCAGTAAAAGCAAACTTTTATCAAATTTAATCGTATGCTTTAAAATAAACACTTCTCTGGGGACAATTATGTCGGTGTTTTGATGACGCCTTAAATTGCGTCTTTCCGTCTACGGTACGTGGCAACCCGGAGGCGTCTGGTGGATGCTAACAGCCTGTTAGCTGATGATTGACATACACTAATAAACTCTTCCCAGGACAGCTTTACATCACCTCACAAGGTCAGACGCAGAAACCAACACCTTCACACAAAGGGAAAAACATCTTCAATTCAAATAAAAACTTTACAAACCGAGAATAAACAGATAAATGCCAGATTTAAACTAGCAAGGGAGGGTTAGCTGTACTTAGCTAGCTGTAGCCAAAGCAAACAGATGTTACGGAGCTGAATATCAGCTGCTTATAGTTGTTATTTTAAAGCTTTAGTTTTAAAATTCCACATTTCTATGATGTAAACGGATACACTTGGTGTGAATCAGAAGTGAATACGTGTCACGGTGTGGTTGACAGGGTAGTTATAACGTCAGCTAACCGTGTGGACATGGAGAAGTGAATCTGGACAATTGTATTATAAAGGTGGCCCATTGATCAACATTATTAATGCCGATAGCTTCTTTGTGTTTTTCCAAAATACATTTAAAAGGTTATTTTAAATCTCGTTATTTCTTGAAAGCTGTTAATCTACTGAATGTTACTAAAGATCTTATTTCTGTATAGGAGTATGGCTAAACGGACTGATGACATCCTGTTGAAGGGTCACACCTTCACTGAACTCCATCATTTTACAGAGATGCATCGAGACAGGTAGGTTTGATTTGGGTTTCATCATATTAGACTTAAACTCAGTGAAAGCTGAATTAGAGTGATTTCGTTTCATTTCATTCTCATTGTTTCATTATTGTGTTGTAACTCCTGAAATGAGATGAGCGTTTCATTTCCATTGTACTTACTCATATCATAGGATCTACATGGACTACAATGCTACCACTCCTCTGGAACCAGAGGTGACCCAGGCCATTACTGAAGCCTTGCAGGAAGCCTGGGGAAACCCGAGCAGCAACTACATCGCAGGTTTAAAATACTTCCACCCTGCTTTAGAATTAAATAGACACATTATTTGGCATGGAACAAATGGCATATTGTGCTTCATAACCCCCCCCACACACACACACCATATGACGTATCTGAGAGTGCATACAAATACAATGTACATTTAATATTTTACAGGTGCCAAGGCCAAGGCGATCATTAATCAGTCCAGGGAAAATGTGGCACGGATGGTCGGAGGGAAAGCGGAGGACATCATTTTTACCTCAGGTGGAACAGAGGTAATTCAGTGTTTCAGATGGGGAGTGATAATAGACGTATTCCATTCATCCATGCGCCTGCTGCTCCTCATCACAGACTTCTCTTCCAGGCCAATAATCTGGTGCTGCACACGGCCGTGGAGCATTTCAAGAGAAACTGCAGGGCTGCGGAGCAAGGCAAAGGGCATCACAACAGACGCCCCGGCCTCCCTCACATCATCACCTCTAATGTGGAACATGACTCCATCAAACTCGTAGCCGAGCACCTACAGAGAGATGGCAAGGCAGGTAGGAGGCAATGTTTTATATAGTATGCTTTTTACACAGGAAAACTCCGAATGTGTTTTTTTTTTACAGTAAAACATTGTAAATCTTAAACAAATGATATATAAGTCACATATGCAGAGTAAATACTGCACATAAATACAATACAATTAAATGACCTTTCAGCCACACTAAAACCACAAAAAAATTATAATTAAAATGTTTTAAATTGCTAATCTTGGGTCATAAAGTTATCTATAGTTTAATAATTATATCATGTCTTTATTTTAACAATTGAAAAAGAAGGCCAACGTACATTTTACTGCCTGCCCTGACTTGCCTGATGAAACGTGTTTTTTTTCCCCTCAGATGTGACATTTGTGCCTGTGTCTAAGATGACAGCTCGTGTAGAAGTGGAGGATATCATTTCTGCCGTGCGTCCCAACACATGTCTCGTTTCCGTAATGCTGGCCAACAACGAAACGGGGGTCATCATGGTAAGTGAAGCTAGAGGCTCGTAAACCATGCTGGTCACACTTATAAAACCTTTTTTACGGTGCACATCATTGACATTCTTTTTTTTTTACTGTCAAAAATAAAATTGTTAGAGTTTAAAAATCGGTCATTTTTTTTAAAGGGTTTAAAATGCAGTGTAAAGATAAAAGCACTGCACCCTCCTTTTGTCAGCCAGTCCAGGAGATCTGCCAGAAGATCAAATCTCTCAACAAGCAGCACGAGCGGCTCAGGATCCTGCTCCACACCGATGCCGCCCAGGCTCTGGGGAAAATCCGGGTCGATGCCTGTGAACTGGGTGTGGATTACCTCACCATAGTGGGACACAAGGTGAGGATGAATTATATCGACCTGGGAGAAGGACTAAAACACGAGATTTTAATTTTTTTTGACGGGGTGTGTTCCATTTTATTTTATTTTTTTAGTTCTACGCCCCTCGGATCGGGGCTTTGTACGTGAGCGGCCCCGGAACCAGAGCGCCGGTGTATCCTATGCTGTTTGGAGGAGGACAGGAGAGAAACTTCAGACCAGGGTGACACACTAACACTAGCTTAGTTAATAATGAAACAATGGCCATGATCAGAAGGTCTAATTTCTTTCTGCTTGAATATTACAGCACTGAAAATACGCCAATGATTGCTGGTCTTGGAAAGGTAATTCTCCTGTTGTTGCTTTGATGTGGAATATGAGTAAACAATGAATGACTTGTTAAAGCAGGTTGGCAGAAGAACTGACTTTATGTCTCTTTATAGAAGTTAAATACCACAAATAATAATAAAACACAAATGAATACAACTCTTATTAAATCTACTATGTGTCAATGTGTTAGGCTGCAGAGCTGGTGACGTCTAATCTGTCAGATTATGAGCGTCACATGCAAAGTACCAAACTGTACCTGGAAGAACGATTGCGGGTAAGTGTGACGACGGATGAGAAATGTCATATTAGCTATTCGGTTGTATTTGCACAATTTGGAATGAAATTAAGGTTATTAGAAATGGCATGATTGGGATTCATTGGACTTCCTGTGTCCTTATTTGTGCTTCTTTTTGCAAATATAACCCTATTCCACACACCTTGCAGATATTGTAACTGAAATAGTTATACACATCCAAATACATTTTATTTAGAGTGGGAACGGCCAGCTGGTATAGGACGTCTAGAACATATCGGAAAATATACTGTACTGTATATACGTTTGGCTCAAACTCATATTGGCGTATTAAAGGGAAAGACGTACACATGTTCTGTAACTGCACACACAAACAGCCATTTTTGGAGAGAAGTTAGAAGATGAGGTGAATGTGGTTTGGATATATGAGATAAAATAATAATAGTGGGATTATATAGTATATATATTATAGTGGGGTTTTTAGCAAGAAAGGCTGTCCTCAGATTCAGAATTTAAAAAGATGTCCTTTTTTTAAAAGTTGTGTACTTGAATAAATAGTTTAGAATAAGGAAAAGAATGGAATGAAAAATAAAGAAAATAATACAAACTTAAAATGTTTTCTTATGAACATGATGTCATATTTGACCACGTTGTGCTTTTCAGGCTATATTTACAGACAGGATCCACTTCAACAGCCATTACCCCGGCTCTGATATCCTCCCCAACACATGTAACGTGTCTATCCTGGGCCCAACGTTACAAGGTGATGTCACGACTCCTCTACGTCCACACACCCTACACCAATGTCTGTCAGAGGAAGTTCATGACCTGCACGGGGGCCATTTGTAAACTACAAAAAGCTCTGAATCATTAATCTGTCTCTCTTCCTGCCTTAGGCTGGAGGGTATTGTCCAACTGTAGGAGGCTGCTGGCCAGTGTGGGCGCTGCCTGCCACTCAGACAGTGGAAACAGGTAAACAAAAAAAAAAAAAAGTCCCCACCTGCACGCCATATCATAATAATGGTAGTTACATATTCCCCCCATGCGCCGCAGGCCTTCCCACATCCTCCTGAGCAGCGGCGTGGCCCCGGACGTGGCGGCCAATGCCCTGAGGCTGAGCGTGGGCAGGGGGACGAGCAGGGACGATGTGGACGCGGTGGTGGAGGATCTGAGGGAAACGGTGCAGCTGCTGGAAGAAATGAACTGAGGGACTTCATGTGCACAAACTGAAGTAATCCTTTAGGTCAAATTGGCACATGTGGGCATTTAGAAAAAAAGAAAATACACAATGTGGTTTTTATTGTTGAGTGTAAAGCGGATGCAAAATTTAATATAAATAATAAAAGAGAAGAACTTGAATTGACCTGGAGGAGGGGGGGTGGTGATGTTATGGAGACTCGGCTTCCATCACGTCATGTGAGCAGCCAATCAGCTAATTGGAGCACGTGTTTTATGGAAATTAAATATTAACTTACGCTTTTGGGGCAGAAAAAACACATTTCACTCATCTAATCAACTACACAATATTCTATGAAGATTATAATCCTGCCTTTTTTTTTTCTTTTTTTTTTTTTTTAAGATGAATCTTTTAATGACTTGTGTTTATAAAAAAAGAAAAAATGAGCTCAGTTGTAATCCAGCATGCCTTGGCTCTGACCTCTCCCATTACTTAAGTTTCCGTGCTGCCTCAGCTCCCTCATCTCCAGTGAAGCGCGGCTGTGTGTGCCAGCATATGGTCACTGCCACACAAAGGAGAGCAGGGGGCCGAGAGGGCTGTGCCTCCACCCGTCTTTCATTACCTTTCTATCTCGCCGCCTCTGACCCCCCCTCCTGTTCCTCCTCTCCCCCCCTTGATGGCCATGCTGGCCAGCTGGCTGCTCCTAGAGTGTCACTTTTCCTGGCTCAGGAGGAAGGCAATGACTGCACCACTTCTTCTAACTTATTGTATGTGTGTGTGTGTCTGTGTGTGTGTGAACATGTGATAGTAGCCTGTTGGTATCCAAAGACCTCCAGTGAGTTCATTCTGTGTGCCATAACCTACTCCTAGCAGGCCCTGGGCATGGTGCTCCATCGGGCCATCCAGGCGGCCCGAGCGGGGGACCTCGCCGCCCTGAGAGAGCTGGCGTCCTCCGGTCGCCTCTCCCCGGGTATCAGGGACGCACAGGGGGCTGGCCCGGTGCACCACGCCGCCCGCTGCGCACGCCTGGAGTGTCTGCAGTTCCTGGTGGGCGAGCTGCCTCTGGTAGCCGACCTCCGGGCCTCCAACCGAGCCACGCCGGCGCACGACGCCGCAGCCACGGGCCACGTCAGGGAGCTGCGCTGGCTCGTGGACCGAGGAGGCTGCAACACTGAGGTAAGCTTATCCCCCTCGCAAACTAAATCTCTACAGAAATAAACGGACACCCCCCGTCCTGGATGGATGCCACATCTCCGGTTTTCCTTGTCCCCCCTGATTTTAATATGTGTGCGTGTGTGTGGACGTAGATATTCAAGGGAAGGCTTCAGATAGTGATCTAAGTGCAGTTGCATCACCGCTGCTGTAAAGGTACTGCACTGTACCTTTACAGATATATTACCAGATGATTACATCTTATGGTGTTGCATTACTGGGTAGTATTATGTGGCAAGTGTAATTAGGAGCTTCTACTACTTAAGTAGAGTCAATTTGAACAAGATCTCTTATTTCCCATCACTGGAAAACAGCATTTTGGTTGAGTTTGCAGAATCCCACCTGAAAATAATGTGGAAAAACTCAAATTTCAACTTGTAGTTTCTGATTATTAACGGAGTGACCCAGACCTTTTACATTTTACATATTCATAGGTAACACATATTTGTCTCCATCTGATTCCGTTTATTTTTTCGCGAATGTTTCTAGGATCAGGATGCAGCCGGTGCCACGGCCCTCCACCTGGCGGCTCGGTTCGGCCGCTTGGAGGTCATTGTGTGGCTGCTGTCGGTCGGAGCGTCTCCGGAGGTGGAGACCGACTGCGGAGCCGTTCCTGCTCACTACGCCGCAGCCAACGGGGACCTGGGCTGTTTGAGACTCCTCCTCCAGCAGGCACCCGGGTGAGTCCAGGTCACTTTCTTCACCTTTCTTTCTCTGGTGGCATCCAAACGATGGATGACTATGAAAAATGGAACGCAGACATTCATGTTCCCCAGAGGATGGACCCCACTGACTTTTCCTGCCGTGGTGAAATATCTGGACAACAGTCTGATGGATCCGCAACAGACATTTTAAATCCCCTTTAAGCTTTAGTTCTGTCAGCTTTTGTGAGCTTCGGACTCCTTTTTTCTATAGTGCTGCCAGATGGTTTAGGTTTAAACTCATTCTTTCAGATATCGCCACATCTGCAACACAACTTCGCACTCCCATATACGCCGCGTGCAAGCGAAGTGTCCGACTGAGTTTAAAGATCCCGAACGTTTTTCCCTCTAACTCCATCATGAGTTTATGGAAAGAGGCACACACATATTAATTGCGCCCCTCAGGATGGATTACTTTCATCATCGGACTTTTCATGTGGTAGAGAACAATGGGCCTTCCGAGCCATATCAACCAGTGAGGAGAGCACAAATTGCAAAAACATTGCAACTGAACCAAGCAGTGTGTTGCATAGCATAGTTTTGCAAACTATTGCAAAAGGAAAGAAGAACACATTTCCCTTAAAATTGCACAGATTTTTTTTTTCTTACTTCCAAAGTTAGAAAGCATGACCTAGGGCCATGTGTTCCATGCTGTACTTATTGCTGCTGCTGTATATCTATTCATCAATTTTTTTAATCCACACCCTTATTTATCATCCTTAGGTATATATTTATTTTATCCATGCTTTTTCTTTTCTTTTTTTATATATATATATTTTTTTATATTTTATTTATATATATATATATATTATGAGCCTGCAACCCAAGATTATCAAGGTTCTTTGTAATTGTTGTGCATATATTAAATCTTGATCAAACCTGAGCCGGTGGAACTTAGGAAGGACCAGGTAAGGACATGTTGGCCTTCCTGCTTCATCTCCGTTGATACAGGGGGGTATGATTGTAATTTGCATGACATTTGGCGGGGTCGGACCATGTGAATTAAACATGCCTCGACGCTGTCACTCACGCGTCAGCCTTTGTGGTTGTTGGAGTGCAGCGCGTGCGTCAATGTAAATGCATCCCTGCTGTGTCTAAGTGGGCTCCTCGGACCATAAGTCAAATGTTTTTTTTTGGTTCTCAGATTCTTTTCACAGTGATATATATTTTATTATAGAAAATATTTCATGTTTTTTGAGTCATGCCTGATAAAAACGATAAGGCGCAGATTTTTCTTTTTTCTTTTTGTTCCAGAATCTATTCTTTAAATTCAAAATATTGACTTTTCTGTGTCCATCTGCACCGTGAGCTTCTCCGCGTGTTGATCGATTCCTGTAAAGGTCAACTATACTGTAAAAATAAAGTCGGAGCCAGAATCTGGGAATGTCACAACAGTGGTTTCACTGTAGCTGCTGCATTTTCCCATTTTTTTATTTTTTTTTTTTTTTTTTTTTTTTTTTTTTTTTAAACAAACAGGATTCGTTGTAGTGAGTGATCATTTTTTTTTTAAACCACAAGTTTTTATGACATGCTTTCTGCTGAAAATCTGAATTAAAGATTCCGTACTAAGTGTTTTTTAATCGCATTTTGTGTTTGCGGTTTTTAATGCATCTGCACTGGGGACCGCCGTGGCCACATTCATTATGTTTATGGGTTCTCCTTCTGTCCGTCCCACCCGCTCCTGTGAACACGATACCTCAGGAACGCCTTCAGGGAATTTCTTCAATTTTTGCACAAACGTTTACTCGGACTGATTAGATTTTGGTGGTCCAATTCATGGCCAACTCCAGAATTCATGTACGCTACTTGTGACACAAATATATAACAGGATTAAAATGATATGGTGATGGTATTTTATATGTATGTTCTGCAAAAACACCTCTCTGGCCATTATTCAAGCCGTAACTCAGGAACAGACCATATTGCCTGCAACTTCCAGTAAAGGCTGATTGACTTCATTATTACATCGATTTCCCGTCCTGTTTTTTTTTTTTTTTTTTTTTTTAAACATATACTATTTCATATGTTTTTCCTTAACCTATTTCACAGCTATATACCGCCATACGTCAAGACAAGTTTAGCAGAAGCAGACCGTATGAGGACATACAAAACTCTGAGGCCACTTTAACTCAACATTTTCATGTCAAACTGGTGTTTGGTAGAATTCTGTTACTGCTCACAGTACTGATGACGTGTTTGTCGTATGTTTTACAGGTGTGTGAACCATCAGACGGGCATTGGCGCCACTCCGCTGTACCTGGCCTGCCAGGAAGGTCACCTGCATGTGGCGGAGTATCTGGTGAAGGACTGCGGCGCCGACGTCCAGCTGAGGGCCCACGACGGGATGAGCTGCCTGCACGCTGCCTCGCACATGGGCCACCAGGACGTGGTGGTGTGGCTGGTCAGTCAGTGGCGGAAACCACATTATTGCCGCCTCTCTTTTTCCTCCCACCTTTGACCTTTGACCCATTGTTTCATCGACTCCGCCCAGGCGACCTGCACCGACGTGGGCACGTCCTGCCAGGACAGGGACGGAGCCACTGCTCTGCACTTTGCGGCCAGCAGGGGACACCGTTGCATCTTGGAGAGGCTGCTTCACCTGGGTTCAAAGGTCATCACAGATTACTGGGGGGGCACCCCGCTTCACGATGCTGCAGAGAATGGGGAGCTGGAGGTGGGACATCACCTTTATGTATTGCGGATGTTCTTTTTCTTGACTAAATGAAGCTTGGTTCTTTCCCCCTTTGACTCCTATTGTCGTCTCCCTTCCTTCAGTGCTGCAGAATCCTGTTGGCCGGCCGAGCCGACCCCTCGGACCAGGACATCGATGGGTTCACAGCAGCCGACTTGGCCGAGTACAACGGACACTATGAATGTGCCAGATATCTCCGTGCCACGGAGAAAAACGTAAGCTCCCACTCTCACCTTCAGCAATCTTATTTTTTTTCCGCCCCATTTTCTTATTTCCTGTGTGTGTGTGTGTGTGTGTGTGTGCCCAGCTGTTTACCTTGGCACGAAAATCAAAGCGTCCACTGCAAACATCTGGAAGGTCTCGGAAGCTCGGTGGAATCATTTTCTTCATTTGTGACAGGTATTTGAGTCGGGCCAAAGCTGTCCCGCTCGCTTCCACTCAGCCTGATTTCTCTGCTCTCAGTTTTAAGAGCTCCAGGGGAAGTGGAGAACGAGAGGCTTTTGTGCCTTTTAATAGGGCGTCACAGGCCGTGGTGCCGTGAGTGCCGGAGGGGGATTGTGCCTTCTCAGTTTGCCGCCGGGGACTCTCTGAGATGACCTCTTTTGTTTTGTGCCGAGAGGGCGGCGGCGCTCCTTAATGTGGCTGATGAATATTTGAACGTTAACACCTTGTTTGTGCTGGTGTTGCATGTTCAAAGCAGAACAAACCGGCGCGGCCTGCTCCGACACCTAATATCACGATTTATTTGTTTTGTGCACATGAAGGTTTAGGGTTGATGCTGACAAGGAAATTTGAGCTTGCCGAGTTGATTTTAAATAGTAAAACACTGAATACTATTAAGTGTAAAAAGCCTCCGGGGAGCACTCTGGGCTCTGGCTGCCCACTTCAAGCCTCACAGCTGTTCCTCTCCAATTGTTACGCCGCATCGCGCTACACTTCGGCCTTTGGCGGGCCCATGCACGCTGGGTAGAGGAAGGTGTCGGCCAGTGGAATCCATGAATAAACCAAAGAAGAAGAGCGGCACTCATACACCAAGAGGAGGATGATGATGACGGTGCAGCCCAGCCAGGCAGAAATAATCCACCCATCAACAAAGGACAGTTAATTAGCGCCGGGGCCCGCCGTGGCACCGAACGCGGCCGCGGCCCGAGGGCCTATCGGTTACCCCTCTCCTGCGGCTCAGGTGCAGGGCCCAGGGGCCGAGCACGTTACGAGATCCACGAGCTTATGTTTCAGCGTTTTTTACCATTCTGATGCCTGGAACCCGGAAACTCTATCCCTCTGTGGACTTCGGAGAGCAGGATGTCATCGGCTTCAAACGCTGGTTTGATTGTGTGTCTCTTTTTTTTTTTTTTTTTCATCCTGTTTTTTGTGCTTTGATTGTCACCTCTGGACGCCGTGTAATGATGGTAGCAGACGCGAACGGTCGTATTATGTTTCTTGGCGGTGGAGGAGGTTGGACGCGAACCGAGAACAAAGGGATCATCTGATAGAAAAGCTGGAATGGCAGTCAATTTATGGAAATCCTGACAATATGCAGGGAACAGTGTGTAACGCTCTGCGGGCCAGAGGTGATCTGCACATGTCGACGCGCGTTCGCTACATTTCCGATTGTGTTTCAGGTTTTGTTAAGTGCTGCGTGGAACACAGGTTTCATTGGCTCCAAAGTATCAGATAATCTCATTTCCCAGCAGCGACCCAGAATCTATTGGGGACATTGACCGGAGAGAGCTGCATAGTTTGGCCTCTGTGTGTGTGTGTGTGTATGTGTGTGTGTGTGTGTGTATGTGTGTGTGTGTGTGTTTGATTTTGGAGGGTCATCTCTGCTCTCAGAAACAGCTGCAATCAAATAAACAGTGCGTGGCGTGAGGTACAAAACGCATGCTGTTATATATACTGTATATATATTTATTTATTATTATTTTACTTTTTTTGACAATAGCCAGATTATCTGAACTGCAAAGCCTTGGATCAACCAATCACAGGATAGTTAAGCTCAAAAATCTATGTCCGATCTCACATAGGCCCTAAAAACTGTGCGTATGCCTGTAGAGCTTGAAGGATGATTAAAAGCTAGTCAGCGTACACTTAATTGTTTAATTATCGATTGGAGCAATGTTTAATGAGAGAAATTGTAAAATAATTACAAATGACTTTGGGTTTTGGTTTTTTTTGACATTTGATGGGACAAAACAAAGAGTATCAACACCCCCCCCCCTCCCCCTCCCAATCAATTGTCCCAAGTGGAAAAAAAAATCACCTGAGCGTCTCGTGGATAAAATGTCTGTTTTCCAGCTGCTTTGACAAGTCTTCCTCTCGACACACCTCCCTTCGCGCACCTTTCGTGCATTAGTGACATTAGCGGCCATCCTATCCTTTCCCCTGAATAATTAACGGCCTTCTCCGATCAGAGTTTATTGTTTATTGCCCGGCGGCCCTTGGCCACTGGCAGACGTGCTGATGATGTTGTTTAAACGAGTGATGGGTTAGACAGAGGCACGTCCTCAAGCGCTCGAGTGTCGCTCCCGGATCCCCGAAGTCGGCGCGTGGTTTTTAAAGCTCAAGGTCGGTGAGTTTTCACTTCTACCAAATTCCTATTCCTCCCACTACTTTTGCATATAATTGTCCCATTTCTTTTCTGTGCTTTATGACCTGACTTTTTTTTTCTGTGAGTATTTGTTATTAAGTAACTTACTGGACTGTCTGAGTAATTGTTTTGGTAAAAATGAAAGGAAACTTGGAGGCTGACAGATGTGTTGGCTGTGTTTGACCTGTTTTTTTTCTGATCAGCTGTGGCTCCTTACGGTTAAGCATGACGAACAGTGAATACTGAAGACCTGACCGCATTTGGTCCTGAGCCCCTTTGTTCATGTCATTGTGGATTTCTACAAATTGCGCCTGATATTATTATTTTTTTCTTTTTGCACTGTTTTGCGGATATACTCGCTGCCCCAGCAGTGGTGACAATATTTGAGTATGAAGAAGTCAAATATTGTCACATTTAGCTACAGTAGATGCGAGAAAAGCTGTAAATGTTGGCAAAAAAAAAGAAAGACCCTGTAGGTCATTTATTAGCGTCACAAGCATTTACCTCCACGCAGGGAACATGCGAGTGGACGTGTATTTACACTGCAGGGCTCCGTGTGTATAACGTACACCCACTGTATACATTCCACGTTGCAATTTATCACCACCAGAACATGAATATTTCACGTGGAAGCAGGTTGTTGCGGTGATTGATTCCAGAGCGCGGAATTACAAGACATGTTTCTTAAATACACATGGTGTTCTGAAATACTTCAACTCTCTCATGGTTTCGAGGGGAGGGGGGGTGGGGGGGCGCCCAGATTACTGGTGCTGCATATCTGACAATGAGACAGCACTGAGGAGCTGTTTCTTAAGTCTCGGCTCCTAATCTGTGGTGATCGGGGGGTCTTTGTGGTCTTTTGATAGAGGGAGAGTGGAGCCAGGCCCCAAAAAAACCCAGGGTTCGGCTTTCCATATCTGCGTGGCAATTGTGATGGGGTGCTGATGAAAACCAAATGCTCTCGAAGCCACTGGCTCTAATTAGGCACACGCACACACACGGAAACACACACACACACACACACGAGGGCCGGTTCACTGTGGCTTCCAGGACGTTGAACTGTAGCGAGAAGGGTCACGAAGGAAATCACGCTCCCTTGTTTATCTATTTGCGGGTTGCACAACTTCGGGGAAGTTTTTATCCCTCCGCCCGAGTGCACTGTCACCGCATATTTTCGTCTGACATCAAAGTGGGAGGGGAGGAAATGCGGGAGGACCACCTTCGTGCGCACAAAGCTCGGCGGCATAAAGCAGTGTATTAGTAAAAAGCTTTGATGTTGGGCTTTACTAATAATGTCCTTGGAGAGCCGAATTGGATATGCTTTCTGCATGGAGTGCATTAAGACAATACAGGTTCATTAAAGGGGATATAAATGGTTCCATACATCCTACTTCCTTCCTGGTGCTGGTGTGAAATGCTGCCAATTACTCAAGGTTGCTTACTGTAGCGTGGGCTTGTGTTGTCCCTCACCGCGCCTGTCCTCGGGCTTTAACATGTTGAGACGCGTTAACTAATTTTGTTTAGTTTGCCTGTTTATTTCTCTTTGGTTAGAATTGCAGAATATTTGATTCCAAATTTAGGGGATAAAAAAAAAAGCCTTTACTTGTTTAATTGAATATACCGAGACTTGGGAAACTTGTGCACGGTAAATGAAAAAGAAAATAAGCGTCCTCTGGTCATTTTTTCCCCCCCATACAAAGTGCTAAGGTTGTGCAACGCTCAGGAAAGAGAAACAATGAAATGTAAAAAAAAAAAAAAAAAAAGGACTATAACCTAAGATTTGTGGAGGTTATGTCTTTCATAATAAGTATTTATGGAGCGCTCTGGTGGCCAAACGGTTACAGAGCATATTATCCCTCTTCTGCCTCTCTTCGCTGACTCTTCACATGATACAATGTGCATATATATATATATCTATGTTTAATGAATGAAATAATAAGGTGTTTTTTCTGCACGGAGTTGGTGCAACTTTAAATCTAAAGTCACGTTTTCTCCGATATTTGCAGACCGATAAGTCCGTTGAGGTGGTGTCTCCGGTGGAGGAAGGAGGGCGAGTCAAGCCGACGGTGTTGTTGCAGCCCAGCAGGAAGGACTACTACGTCAGTCTGAGTGATACATGCAGTGAGCATCACCACAGCATCACACCCATGGATAGTCTAAAGGTTTATTTCATTCTTTTTCTCATTTCATTTAAAAAAAAAATATTTTAACCATTTCATTCCTGAAGCAACTGAAGCTGTGCCTTTCTATTACAAACCAGCAACCTGAGAGCGAGGAGTCCCCGCAGGCCCGGTACCCTGCGCCTCCTCCTGCTCCTCCTTTGTCTCCGACTCCATCCGCCCAACCACAGAGCACCGGGAGCAGAATGGGACAGGTTCAGACTGCAACGTCTGGTGAGAAGAACATTTCTGTCTGATTTAACCCCCTCATCGGTCGTTTTAGTCAAACTGCATTTAATCTATTTCCGCTTTAAGAGATGTGTGTTTTTAAACTTCACTGAAATGAGTGGCTATGATTTGTATTTCAGTTATTAAAGGTTTCAATCAGCCCAAGGCAGCTGGGAGTCAGAGAGCCGTCTCCGCTGATAAGAGCATGCTGCCTGATGCAAACCTCCTGGCTCAGAGCAAGCTGCTCGGGGACATGAAGTCCATTAAATCTCTGAAGCAGTCGGGGATGTCGGGCGTCTTCACTGGACAAGCAGTAAGAGACGGGAAGCTTTTTTTTTTTTTTTCGTCCACCCCATCACAGCATTAAAATCAGAAACTCTTTCTCTAGTTAAATTCTACTATAAATATAATGTATCGCATCACGGTGGTGTCCTCTGCAGAATAAAATGGTGGTCCTGCCCACCGAGGAGGCCAACCTGTCCGACATCGACTACCTGGTGCCCACGCATGACGACAAAGGTCGTCCCATCGCCGAGTGGAAGAGGCAGGTCATGGTGAGACAGCTTCAGGCCCGGCTGCTGGATGAGGAGGATCAGAGGAGGAAGGTAAGGTCTTTCCAAAGAGGGTTAGATCATCAACTCACTCAACTCTTATACATCCATCAACATCTTACACAAAAATCTCAGGTTCATGAATCACCAAGAGTGGATGATCACACTTCCTGTTGTAATGTTTTTGATTTTATTGGAGGTAAATATCATTCATCATCATCATTCTGAAGCAGAATACATTCTGTTGCGTCTTTCAAATTTGTGATGATGATCTATGACTTGTACTCTTGGACTCAAAGAGTCAAAACAAGCAATATGATTTTATCCTTTTTATCTCTAGGAAAATATGTGATGATGTATTTTCAGAAATATGGAAAAAAAAAACGAAAAATGACAAGCCAAATATTGGCAGATTCATCTTGACTGGAAATAATTCGTAGTTGCAGACCTGGAAAAGTCTTGTTTATTTTTATGTTTAATTGTCAGTGTTTCCTTTCCCATAACCTTGGGCCCCCCCCCAACCCCCTTTCCCCCCCACACACATACTTCCAAGCACCCCCCCAAAGCAGCAAACCTAGGGGAAAGACTGATGGTACCTACCAAATCACAAACCACATCTCTAACTGCTTCTAAAGTTGGAAAGAGGTTTGGATCACAGTGTTTCTGTGTCGTTGCCTTCTCTCAGGAAAATGGGAGCAGATATGCCAATGTCAGCTGGAGGTATTCCCAAGCCCACAATGCCATCCTGGGGCCCTTTGGTGAGCTGCTGACGGAGGACGACCTCATCTACCTGGAGCAGCAGATCGCCACCGTGTCCATGCAGAGGAAGAGCGAAGGCTACGAGCTGGAGCTGGCGCGCCTGGCCGAGGAGCTGCGGCACATCCTGCCGGCGCCCATCGTCAACATCACCGTCAACACGCAGTTCAGGAACTTCAGCAGCCAGGTGCCTCTGCCCGTGTGGTGCGGACGCATCTCGGGCATCGTGAAGAGCATGTCCCTGCTCCTGACCAACCTCACCGACCAGCCCCACTGCAAGATGCCCAACACGGACCTGAACACCGTGTTCTCCCAGACCCCCCAGAGGCAGAACTCCACCAGAGGACGCAGGGAGAGGATAGAGGACGAAATCCAGCAGTTTGGAGTTTCCGTCAGGACTCTGAAGTCCAACTTTGAGACACAGGACCTCAACGAGCCAGAGGAGGCTGGCGTGTTGAGTCCTTCAACTGAGATTGAAACAGAAGCACAACCTCCACTCCTGAATCCAGCCCAGGAGGTGGACCACAACAACGACTCCGGCATCGACTATGATGAGCATGTGCCCGACGTTCTGGAGACCACCAGCCTCAGAAAGGAGCGCATCGTCGTGCTGTTCCTGGGTCACTGGAAGAAATCGGCCTACACGGTGACACTGAGGAGCAAGGACGCGGCGGAGAGGAAGATGAGCGAGGGCGACCGGGGAACGGGCGACAAGTCGGGCTCCCACAGCCAGTCCAAGATGATGATGAACAGCTCTCTGGGACATTTCTTCAAGCAGAGGAGCGCCGTCAACAAGATGCTGGGCAACTGGAGGAGCATGATCTCCAGTGTGCCGTCCAGACAGATCCGCAGGTACGGCACCGACAACCACCCTCCTATTTTCGTTTTATAACGTCCAGTCGACAAAAAAAAAACATTGACATACCCTGCTCACTCAAGATATTACCTCTGAAATGTATTTATTTATGATCTTATTTATTATTTTATTTCAGGCTCCACAGGCAACAGGCCCTCTACTCCCCGGAGCAGTTCCTCCCTCGCCTGGACGGCGTGCCCGTGGAGTACGACCACCTGACCCTGGATCTCTTCATGCTGGGCTACTTCCACATCCTGGAGCTGGACCTGCCGGTGGACGAACGCAAAATGAGGCACCTGCTGTGTTTCGAGGTGTTCGACCACGTGGGGGGCTTCCCCTGGGAGAGGGTCAGGGACTTCCACAAAGCCGTCATACAGGACATCGAGGCCGGGAACCGCGAGTGGAGGGACGGCTTCGAGGACATTAAGGTCAAGTTCTTTGGGAACGCAGTGATTCAGCCCGAGGGCGCCGTGGAGGTGGTGAAACATAAACTCCCGGAGGTCCGACAGGTCCCTAAAGTCATCGTTCAGACGCCGACGCCCGACGAGGGAACGCTGGGCATGGGCACCGACATCTCCAGCTTCAGCAATGACGAGATCTGTAAATACATCGACCGGAGTTTTGCCTTTTGGAAAGAGAAGGAGGCGGAGATTTTTGATTTTGAGTAGCTTCTTTATGTTGTGTGTTTTTTTTTTGTTTTTTTTTATATTTTTGTATGCTTTGTGGGTAGATGATAGTAGGGCTGGGTATCAGACCAATTGAATTGTCTGTAGAAATTGTCAAGTAGTAGAAGTTGGCAGGAAAGGCCAGACTTATTGATGCATTCTATAAACAGTTTTTGCCGTATTTAAATTACAATTTTGTTAATTTTATAGTGTGTTACATATCAGTAAATTCCACCGTTTATAATCATGTTACTTTTTTTTTTTTAAGTTTTATAGTATTCAGATATTTCGATACTTTGGTACTGCTTTTTAATCTCAGGTATCAGTGTGGCTTTGGTATTTTTGGGGTAAATTTAGGTCATTTTAATTTAAAGACCATACCCAGCCCTAAAATAGTGTTTCTGGGTTTCATGAAAACGTTTCTCAAGTAACAGCAGTGGCAGTTTATGGTAAATACTGCTTCAGTTTAAGTTTCGGATCTGTAGTCCGACAGGAGGCAAACCATACTACAAAATAAATCATGACGCAAATACCTTGAATCGTACCATATTCTGCCCTTTAATTTTGCATTGTTCATTCCTTTGCGGTACCGCAAAAAATCCTCGATGGATTACCTCCTTTTCTCGCTGCAGCTCGGGAAATGTAAACTATGTGCCTGTAACAGCAGCTGCGGCTCCCATGCATGTTGTTTGGAATCTGAAAGCACGGCGTCACTGTCAGTCCTAAAAATAACCCAGTGAACGTCCCAGTGACTCGGCTGAAGCTGTTTCGCCATGCTGCCCCGCTCCATGTTGATCTGACCAGCTACCCTGCTACAAACTGCATTTTTTTACCCCCCAGGAAGGATGAGCCGTTATTTCCACTCTCTTCTGTTGTGGTGAGTTGTTTTTATTATTTTTTGTATTACTGACTTCATTTCGCAGGATTTGTTGACAGGAAATGTCACGAGGGCCGTGCCATGCCAGCATTTGGCACTAATCTTGAGCCAGAAGTACTTTGTAACAACAAGGCGATGCCATACTGGGAAGGTTTCTGTACAAGACATGTTTTGGGGTTTTCGGCTGATTTACAAAGGGAACCAAAGCTGTTGAAACCCTTCTTCTGACATTCTTTAGAACCATAGTAAACAAAATGACAAACATAAACATCTACTCTGCAACTTAACAACATATGATCTCTGAGTTCCAGCTTCTCTGGAGGATTTGAATAAATAAAAGGATTTATTTTGATACATTATTGCAATTATCATCTAATTAAAAAGGTTTCTGTAATAATGTTTTCTCTGTACTAATATTATTCTCTTTACTTGCAGGTAATCCTGGACCCAGATTTTTTGGAGATTTGACCCCCACTTTGATCCGGACCTGACCATGGTGCGTAACGTGGACGACCTGGACTTCTGCCTCTCCTCCCATCCTCAGAGCATCCTGGAGGGCCTGCGCTCCCTATGCTCTAACCCCAAACTGGTGGACGTGACGCTGAGCGCCGGGGGGCGGGACTTCCCCTGTCACCGCGGCGTGCTGGCCCTCTGCAGCACCTACTTCCACTGCATGTTCTCGGGCGACTTCGTGGAGAGCATAGGGGCGCGCGTGGAGCTGCAGGACGTGGACCCGGACATCCTGAGCCACCTGCTGGACTTTGCCTACACGGGCAAACTGACCATCAACCAGAGCAACGTGGAGGGGCTGATCTGCAACGCCAGCCAGCTGCAGTTCCAGACGGTGAGGTCCGTGTGCAGCCGGTACCTGCAGCACCAGATCGATGCCACCAACTGCCTGGGCATCCTGGAGTTTGGCGAGATCCACGGCTGCCCCGAGGTGGTGGCCAAGGCGTGGGCCTTCCTGCTGGAGAACTTTGAGGCCGTGCAGCAGAGTGAAGAGTTCCTGCTGTTGGAGAAGGACCGGTTAGTGTCCTGCCTGTGCCACGAGGGACTGCACATCCGCTCAGAAAGCACCCGGGTGGAGGCCATCCTGAAATGGGTCGGTCACCACCAGGAGTCCCGGCTGGCCCAGCTCCCCGAGCTCCTGGCCCTGTCCCGCCTGGCCCTGCTCAGCCCGGAGTACCTGGAGGAGACGCTACTGAAGGACGGTCTGCTCCAGGCGTCTCCCAGCTGCAGGGAGGCTGTGGAAAAACTCCACCGAGAGGTCAGTGAGTATCTGTCAACCACTTATTTTTTTCATTCTGCGTGGTTCGAGCTCCGAAAACAATGTGTTACTCTTCTAGAAAATGGATTTGGCCTCAGAGTACACGGACAGAGTGGCAGCTCAGAGTCCCCAACCGAACCTGCAAGAGGTACTGTTTGTGATGGGAGGGCGCTCACTGGACGATGACGAGGACGAGGAGGACTCCGATGAAGACGAGGACAGAGACCCGCGGCTGCAAAGACTGCTGTCCAGGAACTGTGGCTTCTACAACACAAAGAACAGTAAACACACTCTGTCCCCCTGGAAACATTGAAAGTTTGCCCAAGAAACATTTGTTGTGAAGTGCATTAATTTTTCTTTTTTTTTTTCTTCTACAGAACAGTGGCACGAGCTTCCCAATTTCCCCAACCCTAACAAGTGGGGTTACTCTATGGTCTCCTTGAACAATGACGTCTATGTCACAGGTGGGTCGAGTGCGAGAGGAAAAAAAAAAAAAATACAAAATGCAAAATCTACACCCCACTGCTGTCTGTGTGACAGGGGGCTCGCGAGGCTCCAACACCAACACCTGGTCCACCACGGAGACCTGGAAGTACATCACCAGGCAGGGCCGCTGGGTGACCGTGGCTCCCATGCTGCGGCCTCGCACCAACCACACCTCAGCCGCGCTCAACGGCGAGATCTACGTCATCGGAGGTGAGAAAAGTGGAGAATCCCGCACGCTGATAAAACGACACTTATTTGTATTGAACACGATTGGCGTCCTTTCCGTCAGGTACCACGTCAGACCAGGTGGAGGTGGAGCATTACGACCCGTACAACGACACCTGGGCCCTGACGTGCCCCGCTCTGAAGTACGTGACCAACTTCACGGCCACGGCGTGTCACGGGAAGCTCTACGTCATCGGGTCGTGTGCCGTCAAGTACAACGCTCTGACCATGCAGTGCTACAACCCTGTTATAGGTGGGGAGGTCAGACTTTTATCATGGGTTCATTTTGAGCCCCCGTTTCTTTCTCTTGCGCTTTTTGAAACTTAAAATATATGCTAGAAATGACTTATAATCCCTCTTAAGATAAGATGTTCCTTTATTGTCCCACAAGGGGACATTTTTGACTTACTTTTTACAGGAAAATAGCCATATACTTTATAGGAGTTTATACACAGCAGTATGTGGATATGGATATTTGATTTTATTTTGTTTCAATTTCTTCTTTTTTTTTTCTTGCCAGATAACTGGATCAGCATATGTTCGCCCTTCATCCCTAAGTACTTGTCGTCTCCCTGTTCTGTGTGCATGGATGGTTTTATATACCTGATCGCTGACAACACCAAGAAAGTCTACTGCTACGACCCAGAGGCCAACATGTGGCAGAAGGTGGGCTCGGGGATCACTGCTGGCCAAATTGATCGCACTAATCATGACTGATCATGTAACCGTTAAAAAGAAAAAAATAATAATCTTTTTCTCCCGTCCTCAGATCCAACTCCTGCACATGCTCCATGAGAACGGCGGCCTGGTGGCGCTGGACGGGAAGCTGTTTGTCACCGGAGGCCATTGGAAAGGTATGGAGGGCGATTACGGGGTGGAGGTGGAGATCTACAACCGGGCGTCCAACAGCTGGGAGGTGGAGTGCTTCCTGCCCCGGCTGTGGTTCTACAGCGGCGCCTGCACCATCTTCTTAGACCCGTCCCACTGGCCCGAGCATTTCCCATCAGAGGCTCCGTAAGGTCCTCGCAGGTCAGAGAGTTCACACAGACACGGCAGAGATCCTGATATATTTATATATATATTTGCCCCCAAAGATTGGAATGTTAATCACGGGGGGCCTTGGTGCGCTAGAATAGTGTGTTACATGATCCTCAGGTATTGTTGATCGACTTTAGGCCCGGCGCGGCTGCTCAGCTTGTATTTATTATACTTTGTATGATGTGTTTTCTTTTTCTTTTTTTTTTGATGATGTTTGTGAATCATTAAATTATTGTAGAAACAATTCCCATGTTGTTGTTCCTCCTCGTAGTGAAACCACGTGTAAATCCTCTCCGGATTTATTTTGATCCACCGTGGTTTTATCATTAACCCCGTCGGAATCCAGTGGCTTGGCTTGGGGGCCTTTGTGTCGTCGTAGAAACGCCCAAGCCAGCATTCTGTTTCCATGGTGAAGGCCCCGGAAGCACATGGTCTCCTTGGCAACGGTAGACTCAGGATTAGAATGGATTCATTTCCCCCTGCGGACGCTCCTGAAGTTTCGCACCTAAAATAGTTCTGTCCCTGATTTGTTTTCTACTCCCCAGCTTTTTTTTTTTTCTTTTTGCATTGTTTTTTTTTTTTAATATTTCTAGTTTTGCCGTGTTAATGGTAGGCTTCGGTTTTATTCTTTGCAATGAGTCGTCCACAGGAGCACAGTGCACACTCACCTCGACTGGAGGCTGTGATTCAGGTTGGTAACAAAAGTGTTTATTTTTCATTTAACTTTTTTTGCACCATGCGATGTAAACAGTGACACTGGGATATGGTAGTTTTATAAATATAAATATTCTGAATAAGTAAAATGTACTGTGATCAAGTATAAAGTAATGTTAAAGTCAAGTCTGTGACAGATACAGATTCTGATTCTGATCTTCTACACTATCACGCATTTACCTACATGCTACTTACTGTCTAAATGTCTTTTTTTTCTTTTTCTCTGCTGAGCTAAGTGATTGTGTTGATTGATTGTAGAAACTGGAGGAATCCCTGCTGTCTGATGGCAGCTCAGCAGAGAGGACTCTGGGACTCCGAGGTGACGGACAGGAGTCCACCACCGTCCCCGTGTCCACGCGCGTCCGCCAGATCATCACCCGCAACCTGGCCGAGCATCCAGCGGGTAGGACGGAGGCCGCAGCTTTGGTGAGATCTGATTGGCCGGATGCGGTGAGGCTGACACTTTGTGTGTGTGGGTGCACAATGTGCTTCCTGTTCAGGTGAGAGCTGTGAGGTCAGCCGGCGGGGGGAGGGGTCTCCAAACCACATGGACCGTGTCCAGGCCGGCCTCTTGGACAGGGTAGGACACACACACACGCACACTCTTGTGTACATGTGGAGGTTTGTTGCACCATTGGATGCAACAATGTAAACAATGACACTGGAATATGCATTTGTTTTCCAGATTAGATTAAGTAGAACTGTAGCAATACTAATACATTGTTTTACTTGCGTAAATGTGAAAATGTAAAAGGCCAAAAATAGTACGTTCCAAAAGTGAATCAATGTGATCCTGTGTTTATCACCTCATTGTTCAAACATCCTCAGATGTGACACTGGAGTCACACTGGAGCATTGGCTGCACGCACACACACAAAAAAAGCTGCATGCGTTTGAAATGGAGTAAGGTTACAGTAAACATCGGTGCAGCAGGGAAAGCCTGGTGGAGCTGAACAAACAAACACTGGGAAGCTTGAAGCTTGAAACGGTTTCTCGTGTCCTGTAGTGAAAACCGAGCGAGCTGCAATTCACAGACTCCCGATTGAATTAATGGAACCTGGCACCAGCACGCATTTTCTGTCATACGTTTTTCTTTAATTAGTGGAAATGGAACTATATGTATTACACATGACTCACACGGTGTGTGTGTGTGTGTGCTCTTACGTCTATTTTTGTGAGGACCGGTGATTTAAAAACTTGGTTTTATGGTTCAGGTCAAATTAGATTTAAGTGGAGCATTGGTGGATTTCAGGAAAGAATTATGTCAACGAGGCTTGTGTTTTTGTTGCGCTTGTGTATGTGTGTGTGGGTGCATCTGCAGGCATGTGCTCATGCACATGCCTGTGTATGTGTTTATGAGAGTAAATAAGGGAGGCCGGGGTGCTTTCGTGAAGGCTTTCCTTGTGGTCTGTTCAGGTAGACTCGGACCCCCATGGTCGCCCCCCCCCCTTCGTGCAGCGCTTTTTTTGGGGGGGGAAAATTGTCAGGGTCACTGGCCTCCACCTCCCTGGAGACTGTGGAAAGAAAAAGCTCATTTTTCGTGGCGCACAAAGCAGCCATTTGTGATAACACTGCCCTCATTCTGCTACTCAAATCGAATGAACAGCCACTGTTTGCCTTAACTTTGGAATTTATTTCGAAACCCAGGCTATAAATATAACGTAATTAGTGTGCAGATATATAAATATATATAGGGCATATTTATTTTGTTGGGATTTATAGATGGGTGAAAAGTTATAAAACAGGACGAGACGATAGAAAATAGCTAAAGTCTGATGGAAAATGACTTTAAAGGCAAAAATAAGCATAATCATGACGTCAATGTTTCATATCTACACATTGACTATAGATATACATATTTCTAATATATATATATTAAAATTTCAACTTTATATATACCGTATACGTAGGTGTGTGTATATTTCTGAATTTGAATTGAAAGGGTTAAAAAAAACTACGTCCCGAAAGGGATGTGAGGATTTGATGCTCACACCACAAAGTAGAAAACATTTTATTTTAAATCCTAAAATAATCAGCCGTTTATTCCAGTGAAGGTTTTTTTTCGTCCCCAAGAGTCAAGAGGTTCACGGCCTGATACCTGTTGTGACTTGTGTGCGATCCGGGAAACCTGGGGCTCCGTGTTTTATCTGGATTGTTTGGCAGCTCCGCTGTAATGTGATGTTAATGCGATGTGCTGAGCGGGGATGGAACCCACGTCCGAGGCCAGCAGTCTTACGTGCGTTCAGCTTCGTCCCCCGGAGGGATGGCAGCGCCGAATAAATCACATACAGTAGGATCATTTCGATTTGTCTGTGTAATTAGAATTTCAGACCCATGTCAGTATGTGTTCGTCGACTCTCGGGAAAGCCGCCAGATTTTAAATAATATTCACATTCAAAACTTTTTTTGATACTTTTGGCAGCATGGTGTAATAATTATAAAGACCGTTTACAAATCAGGTCATTGAAACAAGGGATTTAAAGTGAACATTGTTACTTATTTAGTTCCAGTCAATTTTATCGCAACATATATAAATGAGAAAATAATTGGACGATATGGATCGATATATTTCAGACTTTTCAATTGAAGCACTTTTTTGAGTTTTAAAGAAGGTTTCATTCCATCTGATACTGGTGGTGTCGGCTGGAGTGGGTCCACCACTGAATGTGTCCTCAATTATTATATATATATATTATTTTTTTTCCCAGCGCTTTACTTGAGTATCTTTGACCTCACACAGGGCACCATTAACACAAACCTGGTGAAGTCACACCTGCACAGTGAAATCTTTCTTCTGGGGCTGTGTGGCGGCCGCTCCATGTTTTCATGTGTGGTGACCCCACCAAACTGCACCTGAACCTGGATAAACCTTGACCCAGTTTTGGGGGGGGGGGGTCGGATGGCCTCGGGGAGGTTTTTAGAGAGCATGTTGGGTTTGTGGATTGTGAAGCCTCTGTGTTGCTGTTGGATCTGGGCCAGTGTGCCTTTTTTCCCTCTTTACTCTCCTGCCTGAACACTTAGCGACGGCCCTGCGTAATAATACGGCTCCGTGAGATAAAGATAAACTCGCGCGGATTGATTTCTGACACCAGCTGCCATGTGCCTGTGCACTCTGACAATCCTGAATCCCAGAGGTGGATTGTGAAGCCTCTGTGTTGCTGTTGGATGTGGGCCAGTGTGCCTTTTTTTCCCTCTTTACTCTCCTGCCTGAACACTTAGCGACGGCCCTGCGTAATAATACGGCTCCGTGAGATAAAGATAAACTCGCGCGGATTGATTTCTGACACCAGCTGCCATGTGCCTGTGCACTCTGACAATCCTGAATCCCAGAGGTCTCTGCGTGAGAACCCTGTCAAACACTGTTGGACCTTTAAAAAAAAAAAAGAAAAAGTCTGTTTTGCAGGATTGTGTTACTGTCCCCCTTTCACTCTGCCTGGCTCCCACTGTTTCAAGTTTTGTTTTTCCTGCCGGCACCAACCCATTCATTTAGGCTGCAGTTTGAAATGGAACGCTGCCAAAAACAGAAAAAAAAAAAAAAAAGAGTCTGACTCCCTCAACTATCATGGAATTGTAAAAATTAATTGCCTTCCCCCGAGAGAAGTATGCTTAAAAGCCCATCCCAGTGCCGGATTTCTTTTTGATGAAAGTATTCCATTAAAACCCTTTCAACATTTGGCACCGGGCAACTCGTGTTACCTGAGTTTAAAGTCAAACATCGGGCACACTGTGGAATTTTTTTGATCTTCCTCTGCACGTGGAGAAGAGCAAATCAAATCTCAAGTCCTAAAGTCTGCGTGCATGTGCGTTTGTGTGTGTGTGTGTGTGTATTGTCCTTGCTGGAGGCATTTGTGGTGCAAGGCCAGACACATGCTTGTGAGTACACACAGCATGTATTATTAGTTTGGCTTTATTTACACAGATCACTTTTTTTTTTACCCCCGAGTGCCATGACAGCAGCTGCCCCCCCCCCCCCCCCCCCCCCCCCCCCCCCCGTAACCACACACTCACACACACACAAACCTACCCTCACACACACACACACACACACACAGCAGCTCCCCATCCTCACTTCAACTCTTGCCTGTTTGTTATCCCACATTGTGTAATTATGGCCGGTGATGATACGCAAACAGCTTTCACAATCAGCTGGGGCTCTTTTCACAGAGTCAGCACTCGGGGGGTAACGTGAGGGGAAGGGGGGAAGAGAGGATGGGAGGGAGGGAGGGAGCGGGTGAGTTGTGGAAGTAGGATCTTTTTTTTTTTTTGTTGTTTTTTTTTTTGGGGGGCAGCTTGGGGGCGATGGACATCCGCTCCAGCTGTGTTTAGGAATCTGACAGATAGTGCACTCCATTAATTCCCTTTATTAAGCCTCTGGGCCCAGGCCAAGCCCGGGAAAAACGATTGCAGCTGTAACCCTTCACATGCTGGCTGGACCGCGCACTCGCGGCCAGATGTCGCCCTGGGTGACTCCGAGATGTGGATGTGCTGGATGTGCCTGGATAAACAATAATGCTTTAAGATTTGCAGCTATAATATAGAAGAAGAGGAGGGGAAAAAATAAATGAAAAAAGGAAAACCTAGCTGTAGGACTAGATAAACTGCTGTTATCGGATCTCCAAATGTTGTGACACGGGGTCAGTGGGAGAATCGTGTAATCATAACTGGGTTACTGAAATGGATTGGATTTTGATCTACCACATGAGCAAGGCAGCAACTTTTGGCCAAACACCAAAGGCTCCACAAAGGCCCTTGAAAACGATTCTCTTGTTGCTTGTTGGCAGATCATTCAAAGCAGGATTATCCCCTTGATGTTGTTTGAAATATTTATCAAAAGAGACAATGCAAGGAGTGGCACAAATCATAAATATCAAGAAATATATAAAAAAAATAATAAAAAAAAAATATTGCTAATTCGAAGCACATTTCAACTGGGCTGAGCAGTTCTTTTTTAACTCTGGAAACATGCGCGGGGCTAAAAGGAACAGATACTCAGGATTGGAAGAAGAAAAAAAAGAAAAGGGAAGGCACCCTAGCAACCATATGGAGGCATAAAACATACCATGACAAAGAGGCTGTTTTTGTATAAATTGCATTTTGGGCTTTATTGCAAAATGGCAATAGATGACCTCAGAAAGGTCAGGCTGCAGTGGGGATTGGGCTCAGCTCACTTTTACAGGGCCACCACACTCCGGCGGGTCATAAATAGCCAGGGTGCTCACCTCCGGGCCCCCAGCGAGGCCTGGCCTTTTTACAGCCACCTCTGGATGGATGTGTTGTGAAGAACAAAACTATGAGATGATGGTTGATGATGTTTAATGATGCAGACGGGGGGGGGGGGGTCTCTGCTGCAGACTGCCGCGGCGTCCTCTCGGGAGCTTCCCGCACGGAGCATGGCTAATCCAGAGCAGCCTCCGGCCTCCTGCTTTACAGCTGACTGGGGAGAAACCATAAAAAGGAAAAAAAAAAAAAACGCTCTGTAGTGTGTGTGGAACAGGGGCGAGGCGCTGGCACCGGGCCCACACACTGCAGCTATGTATGAAAACGCACAAACAAGCCTCCTCATCAGGGCAGCGCTGGGACCTTCAGGATTTTCCAGGGAACGCAGTCACTGAGTGCACGGCACAGAGAGCGGAGGCAAAGTCCACAGCAGCCATGTTTAATCCACAGAGATGCATCCTGGGAAATAAGAATTCAAAATCCAAACGCGTGAATCCCATTTTGGTGCTAGTTTGTCTGGTGGCCTGTGGCGTTGTTGGTTTTTTGCACACAAAGTTTTCCTTTTATTCACTTCTGACCGTGTGTGTGATTAAAACTGGGGAGCATTTTTAACCCTTAACTCTGTTAGAGTTCAACAACTCCGCAGACCTCGGACAATGAATGCCCAATTTCTGCCACAAGGGATTTATACATCATGCAATATTGCACCAGAGCCCCGCAGATGTGTCGAATTTGACCTCAGTGCTTCCTCTGGCGTCTTATCAGCGGATGATATGTGTGAATATATCAGCACTTTCTGTTTACAAGTGTCTTCAAATGATTTATCCCCCATATATCGTCACGGGTTACATATTTGGAGTGCAGCCTGGTCTCGGATGCACTGTGGCCCATTTCCACCAAAGCTGAATCAACATCAGACACCCTGGTCTGACCGTATATACATCGTGCTCATCCGCTGCACTAAATCTTCTCGGGTCATTATGTGGCCGCGTATTCAAGGTGTATTTATAAAGCGCACGCTTGTTAGCAAAGTCAGTGTTATTGCCGCGGTTGGGGCCAAAAAATATTTGAAAAGATGCATAATCACCAATGCGGCGCCGCCACCGCCGCACACAGCTGTTTCTAGGATTCCCTTTAAACACAGCTGTGAGTTTCAAACACTCCGCCCATGTTGTTCCTCTGAAGCTGTCACCTCAACAACGGCCAGCGGGGAAAAAAAAAAAAAAAAAGGAGCTGTTTGGAACTCGGGTGGAAAAACACGGCCAGCGAGGCGGAGCCAAGTGCACGATGGCCGCTCGTGTATGAAATTGTCAAAAAAAAAAATAGGGCATTTGGAAATGTGTTAATAATGGTGGCAAAGTGGTCGTGGAACAGTGGGACTATTGTCTTGGCTCCGTTGGAGCCTGCTGGAGAGATTAAGCACCCAGAGAAGAGATGAGGTACTGAGGAGGAGGAGGAGGAGGAGGAGAAAGGGAGCCGGGTCGCAGGGTTGATTTGAAGTGCTCGGATGGTGGTTTGGAGTGTGTGTGTGTGTGTGTGTGTTTTGTGGGGGGTGGGGGGGGGGGGGGGCTCTTCCTCTCTCTGTAAATTTGTGGGGGGTGGGGGGGGGGGGGTCTCTTCCTCTCTCTGTAAATGAGCAGGGCAGTTGGAGGCACGCAGTGTGTTGTGTAGCGCTGCGGGGCCATGTGGTTTGTATTAGCGAGGACAGGGTGTCTGGCACCGGGACGGAGAGTGGGTGGTGCACGGGGAGGGTTAGGTTGTGTGAGGTTGAGAGGTTACAGGACATTTTGGATTTCAGATACGGCAGAAGGATATGAGAAAGGCCAGTCCGTCTTTGTTTTTCAGATGCATTTGGCAGACCCGTTGCACACAGGCAAAAAAAACACACACACACACACACATGCTTTATGAATGATGTGCAAACCTGCTACACTTTGCATTGCAAAGAAGTGCAACTAATATTGTTACACCTCACCGTGGCCCTCATGCACATTTAAATATGTAGGACGCCAGATTTCTTTTGTCGGTTCCACATTTTGGCGCGCATATTTTACGGACCAAGTTAATCTATCTCATCAATCTGAATATATTCAGCTGAGCGGACTAAGGATTTATAGCACAGCTGTTCTCATTAGACTATTGGTGTGTTTTTGTCTCCATTCTTACTTGTGTGTGACCTTCAGCTGGACCAGATGCTGATGCCGCACTCGGCTCCGGACTCCGACCAGGAGAGCGGCTCAGCAGCATCTCTGCCGCTTCACAACCAGGAGAGGAGCTACAGCCAGAAGCTGCAGGTGTACCAGGAGGCCCAGCAGAGGCAAGCCCAGCTGGTCCACAAGCTGCAGAACAAGGTGAGGAGGCTGGGGCAAAAAAAAAAAAAAAAAAACTTCAGCGGTTCAACGCTTTTGTTTTTATACCAGGTTCTTCAGTACAAGAATAGATGTGGGGAACTGGAGGAACGAGTGCTGGAGAAGACCTCCGAGTCGGAGAAGATGAGGTTGTGGGTGAGTCTACGTGGGAATTCTAATCTCAACTTCAAAAAGAAAAATATATATGATATAAAGCGTATATTAAAATCTGCAACCACATAGAAATGTGGTTGCAGCACACTCACCTCCTTTATGCTCATTATTTTTTAATAGAATCGTTAAAGCGGCCGTGGTTTTAACACCTACTAAAGGAGTCGCGTGAAAGTAAAACATGGGCTTTATCCTGTTGTGACTAAGATTTGAGTTTTTTTTTTTTTTTTTTTTTTTTTTAATTCACTTCATTCATCCAAATATTATTTTTGGCCGCGTCGCCCCTCACCGAGAAGTTTGGCTCCGCACAGATTTACACGGAATGATGTTTCTTTAATAGGCAACTACCAACTTACTACAGCTACCATGTACTGAAGGTGTGTGCGTGTGCGCGTGTGCGTGTGTGTGTGTGTGTATTTGCTCAGCTGCAGACTCACCTGGACTCGGCGGAGCGTCATCAGCGAACAGAGCAGGATCTCAACGTGACGATTCAGAATCAGTCTGCTAAGTTTGAGGAGGAGCGGAAGAGGTGAGTTCGCACGAGACATATAACAATAAAATAGTAAATATTTACTTATAATTTTTTCGGAGTTCTGCTTTGTACACAGTATGAAAAAATTCCGATATTCGTACATCCACCCTCTCCGTCTCCCCGTCCCATCTCTGTGAACGTCGGTCCATCAATAACACCTCGGGTGTCTCTCATTTGGAGGATGGACCGATATTGGGGAGGGGGTTATTTTGGAGGTCGGAGGCTCACCGTGACCTCGTAAAACATGTTGCTCAAGAATCCCGGCGCTCATTAAGGAAAACGTTCACACAGATGATTAAAAGAGCACACATAATGAATCTCGCTGGGAAGGGAAGTTCACTGTGACATCACGATGCGCCATAAATCCGCTTGATGCATTCCTTTTTTTGAATGCATTCAGGATTTTTTTTGGGACAGACGTGTATGTAAACTGCAGCTTCACTGCCTGCGTTGGGATTGAACCATTATTTATTATTATTATTATTATTATTATTATTATTATTATTATTATTATTATTATTATTATTATTATTATTATTATTATTTTAGATATTTCTGAAAATACTTTAGTGCACCAGAGATATTCCCAGCCCTTGCTTTTTCTTTCTGTTTTTGTTTCCTGCCTCTGCTTCAGGGAGAATGCAGAATCTGCCCTTTGGCAGACACACTCAGAGTCCAATTTGTCAGAGAAAATGATTATCTCTTCCAAAGCATTTTAATGATGCTTCGCATTTTGACACGGGCCTACCTTCTGCAGCTTTAATGCACGATGATTGATGCAGTTATGAGTTTATTTGAAATGCCCGTGGGGAAAACCTTTCCAGGATTCTTTCTTTCTTTATTCGCTGACTAAATATATCACTCTCTGCAGCTTTACCGAGCTCATGTGCACTGTTCAATCCATCCTCTATATGTTTTTTTATTTTATTTTTATTATTGGAATTATTGAATCCCTCTTTCCTTACGTTGCTTTCAACACCACATCATACACAATTCATGCAAACATGGCTTTGGATCAGTTTTAGATGGATAAGCGGTGGCATGCTTTCCTGTGTGTGTGTGTGTGTGCGTGCGTGCGTGTGTGTGTACATGTGCGTGTGTGCGTGTGTGCGCATGCATGTGCGCGTGTCTGCGCATGCATGTGTGTGTGCGCGTGCTTGTGTGTGTGCGTGTGTGTACATGTGTGTGTGTGCGTGTGTGCACATGCATGTGCGCGTGTCTGTGCGTGCGTGTGTGCGTGTATGTGCGTGTGTGTGTGTGTGTGCACGTGCTTGTGCGTGTGTCTGTGTGCATCTGCGCTTTTGTGTGTGTGTTCGTGTGTGTGTGTGCGTCTGCGGGTGGGTGTGTGCGTGAGTGTGTGTGCGCCTGCGTGCTTGTGTGTGTGTGCGTATGTGTGTGTGTATGTAGGTGTGTGTGTGTGTATGTAAGTGTGTGTGTGTGAGTGTGCGTGCTTGTGTGTGTGTAGGTGTGCGCGTGTGTGTGCGTGCTTGTGTGTGTGTGCGTGCGTGTGCGTGCTTGTGTGTGTGTGTCTGCGCGTGTGTGTGTATGTGTGTGTGCGTGTATATGTGTGCACGTGCTTGTGCGTGTGTGTGCGTCTGCGTGTATGTGTGTGCGCCTGCGTGTATGTGCGTGTGTGTGTGCGCTTGCTTGTGCGTGTGTGTGTGTGTGTGTGTTTAGTGTGAGTATGATGTAAACATTTTTGCAAATGACTCTGCTGGAAGAATCTGGTGGAAATTAAACGTAAGCTGACGCACGCGTTGTGAAACAGACGCACATGTTCACCCTGTAGGTCGGGGTGGATCTAAAGGCTACACATGTAAGAGTGATACGCTGTGGTCGGGGTTCATAATCACACTGTGTCATGTCAGGGGAAGGCGCCAAATGGTCTCGGTGTCATCAGACTGAATTAGTTTATAATATGTAATAAAATATGATCCTTTTCTTTTCTTTTTTTTTTAGGTGTGCCAACCTGAGCCAAGTGAACGCGATGCTGCGGGACCAGCTGGAGCAGGCGGCCACCGTCAACCAGGGGCTGACGGAGAGTTTGCGGAAGGCCCGCGGAGACGCGGAGCTGTGCGATACCCGTCTGAGGAGAGAGCAAGAGGTGAGGGGGGGAGAGAAAAAAAACCCACAAAAACTGTGTGTCCGAGAGGAGCTCAAGTTCATCCCTCTGAGCGCGGAGATTGTGCAATTAAACTCCAGTGGAGTTCACATGGGGTAGGAATTCCATTCATGGCCAGTTTTAGTCAATTCAACCCCCGGTTCCCTTGTTCAGTCCATCGTGGTGATTTTTTTTTTTTTTTTTTTGAGTTGTTGTTTCCTGTGAAAACATTCCAAGTGCTGAGGGGGAGGAAAAAAAACTTTTTTGTGTAAACAATCTGGTGTTCGTGCTGTAAATGGGCTACATCTGTCGATTCAGGGAAATCCAATTACTTGTGTGTGTGCCAGTATGAATCCTGCAGCTCCGGGATTGCATCTGTTTGGTATCACAATAAAAAATTTGTGAGGGGTGCCATCATTCGCTGTGAGCCGCCCTTTACCACCCACCCACCCGTCCTCCGGTCTCCGGCTCCTCTCTCTCTCTTGGCAGACGTGCGCCTCCCGCTCGGGCCGGGACCAGGCCCGTGTCCGGGCTCTGTGGCGCCAGGCCTCCTCCCTGCAGAGCGCCTTCACCCAGCTCAGGGCGTCCACTGACAGGTGAGCGTGGCGTGCTGCCAGAACCCCCCCCTTCCCTGTGCGCGCACACACACACACACAATCACACACAATCACACACCCACCCACCTCTTTAGTGTCTCACGTTCATGACTGTAATCACAATGTGTCTCTGTCAGGATCAAAGCGGGAAAAGGTCCCCGGGGTCACCCCCCCCCCCTCTTGCTCATTGTTTTGATCATAGGAGGGAGGGCTGGGGGGGGGGGGGGGGGCTAAGGTGTTTCTCCTCTCTGTTGAAACCATCCATCAGGACAAATCCTGAGCTTTATGTAGGACATGTAGGATTCTATCATCGACCCATATCGAGCGCTGAAGAGCAATTTGCTTTCATAATGATTGCTGGGCTTATAGACAGCTGTGATTACGCTGTAACTTTAAACTGAAGACTCTTCAAAGCGAGTTTTTATCCCGCAGATTAATCGCCAAAGTTATGTATCCTTTCCAAATACCCAAACAGACTTTTTTTTTTTTTCATTTGAAATTAGACCAATGGTTCACAAGTGTACGGCGTCAAAAAAACCGAGTCGTCCCATTTCCTTCCGCTCTGAATCCCCCGTTGTGACTACGTTGTGTTGGTGCGCGCGAACAGGACTCTGGCGGACATGCGCGGCGAGTGCGTGGCCGTCGGCCACCGGCTGCAGGTGGCCTGCGTGAACCTGGAGGGCAGGGAGAGGCCGGAGAGCTGCTCGGTGGACGGGTCGGCGCTGGACAGGATGCTGAAGGACAAGCTGAGGGAGGCCCTGCAGCTCCAGGGACGCTGGGACGCAGAGAAGGTGGATCTGAACTCCAGGTGAAGTCTTCTCGCATGTCTCTCTCTCTCTCTCTCTGTCTTCTAATAAGAACATTTATTTTTAAAGTGAATCCAACCATTCCCAATAAACTTCCATCTTCATATAAGATAAGATCATCCTTTATTGTCCCACAGTGGGGAAATTTTGCGAAAATTAAATGGACATTTATAATAATATATAATAACATATTGATATATAGCAATATATGAATTGCCTCATTTCACATCCTGAAATCTCTAGGTTCCAAGAGCCTGAATCCAAAAATTCATATCTCCAGGTCACATTTGGGGCATTTGATTCTTCCCCTGTGAAACTTCACATACTTTGATCAGTTAAATCCTGACACTCGTGTGCTGATGAAGGAGATTCCATCTTTTCTCTCTTTGTGTCGTCTCCTGTGCTCTTCAGTCAAAAGAAGCCAGGAACGTCAGCGTCTTTGTGTGGTGGATCTGAGTTTCAAGTCGCCGTTAATCCCGTAATTCCACACTCGGGGGGGGGGAACCCGATCGCCTTGATGCTCCTTTTATCCCCGATTTTTTGATCTATGTGCGTTGTGAATGTAGACTCCTGGAGCTGCAGGACACGGTGAAGCACCTCCGGAGCCAGGGCTCGGAGAAGGACGCCAGCCTCGGCCACATGCAGATCAGTCTGGACCGGATGGTGAGACCCCCGGGCGTCTGCGGTGGGAGGTGGCAGATAGACAGGGTGGTGGGGCTATAGTTGATAAACTCCACGACTTCCTGGTTCCGGAGTCTGGGGAATGTCAGGCCCGCTCTGTGTGCGTGTGCGTGTGAGTGAGTGAGAGTGACCTCAGCCATCTAACCTCAGTAGTTTCCTGCTCAGGAGACCAGGAGAACAGAGGACAAGGCAGAGATGGAGGTCCTCCACACCCAGATCCAAAACCTCCAGAAGGTTCTAGGTCATGTTCACCAGGTCAGAGATGCAACAAAGCATTGTAACCTTTAATATCGCAGGTGGATATCACATATGAGAAGATAAATACATTTTGTTATTATTATTATTATTATTATTATTATTATTATTATTATTATTATTATTATTATTATTATTATTATTATTATTGTTGTTGTTGTTGTTGTTGTTGTTGTTGTTGTTGTTGTTGTTGTTGTTGTTATTCTTATTCTTATTCTTATTCTTATTCTTCTTCTTCTTATTATATTATTATTTTTTATTATTATTATTATTATTATTATTATTATTATTATTATTATTATTATTATTATTATTATTATTATTATTATTATTATTATTATTATTATTATTATTATTATTATTTCTATCACTTTGGGCCCAGATGGTTGGTGTGGAAGGTGAAGGCGTCTCTCCTCTCGGTGGTCATTCTCCTCTGAAGAACACAACCCTCATGGCTGTGCAGGACGCTCTCAGCAAACACCAGAAACAAACCCACGTACAAACAAGGCTCCCGCTAAGCCTCATTTTATAAAAAAAAAGACCAAAATCAAATTTCACTCAACCTTGACCGACCTGTCTAAACCTCAGGAGCTGCGAGGGCGCCTGGACGCCGCCCTGGAGCAGTCGGACACGCTGCGTGGTCACATCCAGGAGAGGGACGCTGGGAGGAGGGAGCTGGAGCAGAAGATCCAGGAGCTGCTGAGGGAGAACCAGGAGGTGAAGAAAGCCCTGGAGGACAACCTCCGAGACAGAGACAGATACAGCCGCTCCCTGGAGCTCATCTCCGGGTACGTCCTCATCCTCGCCGGGTTGTGTCAGGGGCTGGTTGAAAAAAAAGTTGTTATTGTACCGTCTTTGCCTCGTTGTGTGTTTTTTTTTGAATATATTTCTTGGACTCTCATATGATGAAAAAGAATATATTTTGGATTTATGTTAAACATTTACCTCCCACAACCATATTTTGCAGAGGAGATGTTTGTTAGGTTGTGGATTGTTTTGTTTATATTGGTTTTGGGGGAAACAATAAATAAATGATGTAAGACGATGATGATGATGCTGCGTACCATGATTGTGCAACACTGGCCTCCCTGGACAATGTCCCCTCTCTGTGTTTGTCCCTCAGTGAGAAGGACGACGTGGAGAAGCTGGTGTCGGGGCTGCAGCAGGAGGTGGACTCCCAGCATGCCGAGCTCGAGGCCCTGCGCGGCTCCTCGCTGGAGCTGCGGAGGCAGCGGGACGTCCTGAGGCAGCAGAGGGAGGATCTGGAGACGCAGCTGACACGCCAGCGCACGGAGGCCCACAGAGGGTACGGCACAGAGGAGTGACCGTTACACGACACGCACGCACGCACACACATACACACCGCGTCAGCCGTGATTGTTTTCAAGCTCCGTTTATTTGGAGTTCAGATCAGTAACACATGTCATTACCCAGATGACATTTTGCATGAAAATGTAAATGATTTACATTGCATTACTGCACTCATGCAAAGAGGGGAAGGAGGGGGGGGGGGTCTTTGTTTTTCCTCCTTTGCTGGGTTTCGTTTGCTTAAAAAATTTGATTAGTTGAGAATTGGAGCGGGACATGCGATACGCAAAAAAAAAAAAAAAAAAAAAAGCTACTCCCCTCAGTGTTGTGGCCTTTGGCAGCAAATTTCGACATCTTTTCAAAGTGGAGATGGATTACTGTCAGGGGATTGCGTTTATACAAATAATGTGTGTGTGTGTGTGTGTGTGTGTGTGTGTTTTGAGAGGAGACAGTGGAATAGTGTGAGAGGTTTCTCGTGTGTGATGCTGTTGTTGTTGTTTCAGTCACAGGAGTCAGGAGGAGCTGGAGGAGAAGCACTCGTCTCTCCGGAGGGAGCTGGTGACCGCGAAGGAGACCCTCAACCACGTCACCCTGCAGAAGGAGGTGCTGGAGGACGACAAGGCCAGCCTCGCTCTGGCTCTCAGCAAGGTACGCTGGATTCCTCCTGAGGCTCCTGGTGGTGTAGGTTTTTTTTTTTTTTTTTTTTTTTTAATAATGATGCACCCCATACACAGGTGGAGTCCCAGAGTGCCGCCCAGGAGGTGGCCCTCACCAAACTGCAGAACCAAGAGGCCGACCTGAAGGATGCTCTGGCCAAAATGGCCGCCCTCAGTGAGGGTTTGGCCAAAGACAAGGTGGAGCTCAATCGTATCCTGCTGCAGGTCAGTGAGACCATGTTGAGGTTGGATTTAAACAACAAACAAAAAAACAAAACACCAATATATATATATATATATATATAAGGCTAAAAAATGGTTTTGGTGTCCCATCCGCAGACAGAAGGTGAAAAAGCCGAGCTGGACGAAGGCAGACGGGAGGCCGAGGCGGAGCGGGCAGCCTCCAGGGAGGAGACGGCCCGGCTGCAGCAGGAGACGATGAGTCTGCTGAGTGAGAAACGAGCTCTGGAGGGTTCACACGGCCACTCGCAGAGTCTCTGCCAGAAGCTGGAGGCCGAGCTGAGGCTGCTGCAGAGGGACCAGGCCCAGGCCCTGGAGCTGCACTCCCAGGTCAGGGACCCCCCACCCCCCCCCCCCCCCCCCCCCCCCCCCCCCCCCCCCCCCCCCCCCCCCCCCCCCCCCCCCCGGCCCAGCTCAGCTCAGCTCCCACCACCACCTGGGAGAGCTGCGTTAATATTAATAGCTCATCGCGTCACAATATAATGTGTCAGAGATATCTGCACATCTGCCCTGGGGTTTGTTTTTTTTTTCTTTCCAATGGGATGGTGGAGAGCAGTTTCTGTGTTTTATGAGTGACTCGGGACCTCGCAAGTGTAGGGATCCTCATGAAAAACAAATGTGAACTGGATAAGATAAATAGATCGGCACATGATATCCTGTTTGGGATTTTAGTAAAATCATAAATGAAACACCTAAAGTACCCATACCCCCCCACCCCCCCGCCCCTTCCTCCCCGTGTGCGTCCCTGAAGAATGAAAAGAATCCCCTCATGTTATACTTCCTGTTCCAAATGTGAAACTGGGATATCCGAGTCGACATCAGCCAGAAGTGAACAAACCTAAACAATCTGACAAATTCCATCCAAACATTTTTTTCGACGGCTTATCTGTAAAAATAAATCGGCCGCGCGTGAATCGCACCCTGGAGTTCCCTCTCAGCTGTCACCCCCCCCCCCCCCCCCCCCCCCCCCCCCCCCGCCCCCCCCCCCCCTTTATTTTGCTCTCCACTCTCATCCATAACATTGGTGTAATTCATCCACTTTCATATTTACCTGGAGGACTCTACTCTGCGCTAACATTTACTTTGTGTGTGAGTTCATTTGGTTCAAACTCAAAATTCAGTGGGATTGTCAGGCAAAACAACATTACCGCGTGTGACCCTGTCCCATAAAAATCCCTTTTTGGGCTTTCGGTGGAAAAACAAATACCATTTAATGTGTTAAAGAGCTTGAAAATAGGCTGATAGGGTGAAGTAATGCCAAACACATGTGAGGAAGTGAGTTTGTCCTTTAAAAAAGGGAAAACAAACATATTTCCAAAATGTTCAAACTATTCCTTTACACCATGCTGAAAAGTGTCCAAACTTGACTTGGGCATTACATTACATTAAAATCCATTACATTTGCATTTATGTGCCATTACTCTTATAAGGCGGATTGGTACGTCCTGTGGTTAATCCCGTGGGAATCCTCCCCTCAGTACCTTCTGACATGAATCTGTTTTTAAAGTTGTTTCAATGCACAAACTGCACATCTGCACGTAGGTCCTGTTGTTTTATCATTATTTAAGTGGTAATTGTAAAAATATGATTTTATCGTTAACGCTCGGCGGTTTAGCGCACTCTCGTGAATCATTTTAATTTATGCCTCATATCAGCAAAAAGAGAGAAACCTCCACCTCTTCTGACACCAACACACACACACTGGACACACACAATGCAGTGTAGCCGAAGTCCCGTCCTCCTAGTTTCTCATTGCTGTGTGATAAAGTGCGTGTGTTAAAACAACATGTTCATGCTCACGACTCACCGCTCGTTGAAATCAATGCTTGTTGGCATTTTATGTGATTGTGCGCGTGTGTGTGTGTCTGCAGGTCAACAGGCAGATGCAGATGGTGTCAGAGGAGCTGTGTGCGTGCAGGAAGGAGCTGGAGAGTCACGCTGCGGCCCTGAGGAGAGCTGCCCGTGACAGGGAGGAGCTGGCCAGAGACAAGGCCGCGCTGGATGTCAGGCTGAACTCGGCCGAGCGGAAGGCGTGCGCTCTCACGCAGGAGCTGTGCGCACTCAGGTCTGCGTGCATTTGTGTGTGTGTGTATTTGTTTGTGTTGTGTGACCTCTGAAAGATTCAGTTAAAAAAAACAAAAAAAACACCGCTTTCTCCAGTACAGTGTGTGTGTGTGTGTGTGTGTGTGTGTGTGTGTGTGTGTGTGTGTGTGTGTGCGTGTGCGTGTGTGTGTGCGTGTGTGTGACTTCACTGGTCAGGCTGGGGTTTATGTATGAATCGGTTATGGTTAAGGAATGAATGTAAATCAGTGCAGTGTCCTCCAAAGCATCGTAAACAACCAAGTGTGTGTGTTTGTTTAAGTCGGGAGCAGCTGCCAACGTGTTTTTAAGGACTTTTTTATTTATTTTTATTTTTTTTGCAAATTCTCCTCTCATAAGCTCAGTCAGTCCCATGTAACGGGAGCCTTTAAGTAACATGGTTTTATTTGGAAACTATGCTCCTGATGGATCATTGGATTTTTATAACCTTCTACACCTAGTGTTTCAAAGGGGCCTTTTTTTCATTTTTTTTTTCTCTCTGCTCCGTTGTGGTCCAGGGCAGAGAAGGAGTCCCTGGAGACGGCCCTGTTTGAGAGCCAGGAGCTGGCCTCGTCTCTGGAGGCCGAGCACACCAGGACGGAGGGGGAGAAGCACGGCCTGCTCCTGGCTAACGAGGCCTTGACGCGTGAGTAGTCCTCTCCCCTCCCCCCTCCTTCAGAGGTCCCACTGTCCTCCATGCCAAAGCCCCCCTGGCCATGAGGCCTTTTTTCAACGGCCCGCTAGAGATCCATATTTCAGCTGTGAGCTCTGCAGCAGCTGTGAGCTCTGACCACGCTCCCACCGCTGCACACAAACACATGGATCAGATAAGTGGTGTTAAGCCAACATATTCCACATAAAGCCATGCATTAGTCCCCCCCCCCACCCCTCCTGTAAATAAATAAATAAAAACCTCGAAATAAAACCTCGATGATCCTCTATCATCGAAACAAGTGTGTGTGTGAGTTTTTGTTGGCTCTTTGACTGCGCAGGAGAAGCCGCTCGCCTGCGGGCCGACGCTGAGCGGCAGGTGGCCCACGCTGCGCAGGAGCGGGCCAGGTTGGAGGAGAACGTGGCTCAGGTGGAGAGGAGCGCTCAGCTGAGCCGGAGCCACACAGAGCAGAGTCACAGAGAGCAGCTGGAGGCCCAGCGCCGACAAAAGGTGCACCACGACCCCCCTCATGCACAATCAGGATCATTTCCGATCCTTTAGTTTTGCATGAATTACACATACCTGTGTGTGTGTGTGTGTGTGTGTGTGTGTGTGTAGGAGCAGCAGTGCGCAGACCTCAGGGTTCAGCGGGAGCAGGCGGAGGAGCAGCTGCGTCGACGCCACGAGGAGCTGCGTGTGCGCAGCCTGCAGGAGCTGCAGCAGCTGCAGGAGGAGCAGGCCCGGCTGCAGCAGGAGTCCAACCACCGACTCCTGCAGGCCGAGAGCGACAAGCAGCAGGTGTGTGTGTGTGCTTCTTTTTTTTTGCGTGACTATATAATATTATAGTATATGACTATATGATTGAACCTGAGCTGGTTGTCGTACCCAGGCCTTGTCCCAGAAGGAGGCAGAGAAGGTGGCCCTCACAGAGAGGCTCACCGCCCTGCAGCAGGAGCTGGCCTCGGCACACATGGAGCTGGAGCGCAGCAGGAGGGAGGCGCTCAGCCAACACCAGCAGGAGCAGGTAAAAAAGAAAGAAAAAAAAAAAAAACTCCTCGTCACGCTGACTTCTCCTCAACAATCGCTTTGTGTCCCTTTTTGTGTTGCAGAACGCAAAGTGCGTGGTTGAGTCCGAGCTGCGCGACTTACGGACTCAGTTCGAAGAGTCTGTGAACTGCCACGAGCGCACGGAGAAGAGTCTCGGCGAGCAGGTCAGAGAGTTGAACCAACAGAGAGAACATGCGCAGCAGGAGGTGAGAGCATTTTCAGGATCGGGATTTTTGATATTGATTTTTTTTTACCTATAAATGTAAACGAAAGATAGATTTGCAGGGGTTTTTTTTTGTTTGCACGGTCGGGATCCCCGAGATGGATCGGAAATCACAGGCTTGTTTGGGTTGGCGTGGGACAGGGGGGGGGGAGACCTCAGAATCGGCTTCTAGGATGAGGGGGAGTGAGGAGGAGCCATTTTTAGACGTAGGCGCTGTGTTGATACAAGCTGGTGCCACGGGGCTTTACTTGCATCAGGGTACCATCAGGTGCACGGTGCGGCGGCTCCAAAATCCCGCCGGGAGAAGCGGCGTCCACTATTTAAAGGCTCTTGCTCTCTCCAGTCAAGTCCACCGGAGCAAAAATGAATCCACAGACCTTAATAATAATAATAAAATAAAAAGTGCAATTAGACTATAATTCTGGCCCCAGCGACTGGGGGGGGGGGGGGGGGGGAGACCTCAGAATCGGCTTCTAGGATGAGGGGGAGTGAGGAGGAGCCATTTTTAGACGTAGGCGCTGTGTTGATACAAGCTGGTGCCACGGGGCTTTACTTGCATCAGGGTACCATCAGGTGCACGGTGCGGCGGCTCCAAAATCCCGCCGGGAGAAGCGGCGTCCACTATTTAAAGGCTCTTGCTCTCTCCAGTCAAGTCCACCGGAGCAAAAATGAATCCACAGACCTTAATAATAATAATAAAATAAAAAGTGCAATTAGACTATAATTCTGGCCCCAGCGACTCGCCACGCTGAGCCAAATGAGAGCCGTAAATCTCGGCTGTTGGGGTCGCACGAGGTCGAGGATTCCAGGCCCCAGGTCACCGTGTTTTTAGTGAAATATCTGTGTGGGACGTTTTTTTGTGAATTTTTGTGAAAATACCAAGAAAATTGAGGACGGTGCCGTCGTCGCTGCGTCTCCTCAGTCTTGTCAGAGTGCAGTGAATGGGCCTGTGTGTGTGTGTGTTTGTGTGTTTGTGTGTGTGTGTGTGTGTGCGAGTGTGGAGCCAGAGCGGAGGAGCTTCCGAGGTTATGGACTTCCCTCCCCTGCGCCGTATATCAAGTGGTGCTTCGGTGACATTGGCCGCCACCCATGCTCATTTCCTTGTTTGATTATTTTCAGTCATCCAAATCTGAGGATTCTCATGTCAGACGGTGACAAAAAAAACGTCAAGAGATGGACTGGGAAATAAACTCAGCCTGGGATTTATATTTGGGGCTCAGGGGTTGAAGCTTGGTTGTGAACTGCAGCCCGCTCCCATGCACACCCCGAGAGGGCTGGGTAACCTTAATGGGTTTTTTTTTTAAACCTGACCACTTGTCCCTTCGGGATTCGTCCCAGCAGGCCCGATGGCCACTCAGACCTCGTCAGAGAGTGAAGGACACGGTTCCCTGGTACCGTAATATGAAATTAAAGTTTGAGTTAACCCTCTGTGTAAATAAACCAGCCGATGGAGGGAGTGTTTATTTTCTCCCTGGCTCCGCCGAGACGCCAGGTTCCTACTCTCCCATCCATATAACACAACACTGCTGCCCTCAGGTTCCGAAAAAAAAAAAGAAGAAATCTGATAAAATAAAGTATAAATGGCCAGATCAGCCCTGGCTTGTTTTTTCTCACATTAGAGTTTATGAGAAAGAACCATCTTGTGTGGCCTCTGAACATAACACTCCTCCTCATCCTGGTCCCCCCCCGCCCCACCACCTCACCGGGGGCTGCTGTTTATCATGTTGCACTCTGTGGCTTTTTTTTTTTTTTTTTTTTTTGACATGCTGAGAGCCCCAGTCAGGAGATGGGAAAAGACAGCCACTGGCCTTGGGCCCAACTGGCTCTTATCCATGCCCAGATAAGCTCTGTCCTCCCTATTTTCTCTCCAATATTCACATGTTGCCATAAAGCAGAATATAGGTCACACAGTATCTTGAGACTGTGCACGTAGCACTTAGAGTAACACAGTGAGACGCCGAGCTTTCAAACAACCAAGCGTTAATGCATTATCGGACCCCAAAATCAGTTTTCTGTTCACTTTGGATTATCATACACATGTGTTCCAGCTTTTGCTTGTATTGCACTTAAACAGCCTGCTGGAAGTTTTTGATCAATTTTGAGGCTGTTTTATTGGATTTATATTGAGAACAGCCTTTGACAGCAGTTTAAATCCTCATAAAGCCGCTCAATATTTATCTTCAAATAAATTCTGGATTGACAACAAATTTAAGGAACCAGGAACAACTTGTTCCTGTTAACAGCTCTTGGTAAATGCTGTTGCAAAAATAAACATATTACCATTATGATTATCTTATTCATGAGTATGCAGCAAATAACTGGCCGATAACTGTGCATTAAATATTGACATAAAATCCTGCTTTTTTTTTTCTCTCTGTAATCCGGACATGAAGTTAGAAGCTCTCCGTCGGCAGCTGAAGGAGGCCGAGGACGGACTCATCAAAGAGAAGAGGGAGCTGATCGAGGCTCACAGGCAGCTGCAGGACTGTGCACAGGAGCGGGACCGGCAACGGAAGGACGCCCTGGACCAGAGGAGGCTCCTGGGTGATGAGGCCAGAGAGAAGGAGGCTCTGCAGGCCTCCAACCAGGAGCTCAGGGCCTTCATCAAGAGAGCAGAGAGTGACAACAGCAGGTACACAGGTCACCCGGAGCTGCAGATCTCCTGTAAAATGGGCTTCCAGCAGTGGTGGAATTTGGGATATTTGACTGTCGTTGCTCCTCAATTTTAAACAAATCTCCACCAGCCTACGAAGAGCCGTGGAAGAGAGAGAGCAGAAAGTGGCTGTTTTAGAGGAATGCAGGAGCTCCACGGAGCGAGAGGCGGCCTCTCTGCGGAGCAGCATGAGAGAGCTGGAGAAGAGTCGGCTGCAGACACGCAGAGACATGCAGGAGCTGCGCAGACAGGTGAAAGGTCCCCGGGGGGGGTCACCGCTCTCCATCTGTCAAATTATAAATAAAATACACATATAATTTTTTTTTAATGGTTTGTTCTTCGTGAGCAGGTGAAGATCCTGGAAGGAGAGGGCGGCCGGCAGAAGCAGGAGCTGCAGGAGCTGCAGGCTCGGGTGTGTCAGGAGGAGCAGAAGGAGGAGGAGGCGCGCCGCGAGGCCTTCACTTTCAAGCAGAGAGTGTTGGAGTGTGAGGCCGGAAGAGACGCAGCGCTGAATGAGGTATGAGTGTGAGACCAGGAGAGCAAGATTTACAACCTTGTATGCTTCTAATAATAATAATAATACATAAATATGCAAAGACCAGAGGCCATAACACAAAGTAATGTACAATATCAAAACTTTCTTTGTGAATATAACTGAATTGTTAAATTGAAAATAATTTCAGTTTTTCCAATTAATACTGTGAAAAATGTAGGTTTTGTATTTTAGGAAACGTCCCACAACTCCATTTGTAAGGTCCCTAAGTTCCCATGACCTCGGCAGTTAGTGGCCTTGAGTTGTCGAGTAAATGTATGGCATACTTTTGTGTTCTGTTTCCAAGAGCAACTCCAAATGGATCTTACATTATTATGATGTATGTGAAGCCTGGTTAACGTATGAAGCCATGTCCCCATTACAGTATTCACACTGAAGTGTCGTTCACTAGATAATGTTCATGGCATTTTTCTCACATGCTCTCATACAGTACTGGTAATCACTTGTTTTCACTGCAAACATCATTTAAACACAGATTTAAAATGGAAACCTAACACAAAAAAAAGCTAGATAGTTTAATGGATGATTATAATGTTGACAAAATAAAGCATATGCTGTCTCCTACTTTAATTACATTTACAATTTTACCAAAAAATAGTTTGATAGTAGTAATGTATATAATAAATGCAGGAGTCACATTCTGCGTGTGATTTTGCAGGTGGCAGGTCTGCAGCGTCGTTTGGTGGAAACGCAGAATGTGGAGCAGCAGAGCCGAGAGCTGCTGCAGGAGAAAGAAGCTCATCATCAGCACAGTGAGCAGCTGCAGAGAGAAAGCTCCGCCCACCTGAAGGAGTCGCTCCAGGAAGCTCAGGGGCAGGTAAAGGAGCTTTCTGCACACGTGAGCCTGGCTGAAGGTAAAATTCAGGATCTGGAGGAGCAGCTTCTGTCAGGTGATGCCAAACGCAAAGAGCTGGACCTGAAACTGTCCGCGGTATATTCAGCTTTACGCCGCACTGTTGGCCTCGGCCATACGAGAGTTTCGGCTTCACCGGGGTCACGGCGACAGTCTCCTACCTCCAGGAGAGGCCACCTGCAAAAGAGAGGTACCAGCAGGCATTCTTATGATGAGCTTAAATGTATTATTTATAAAAACAATAATAATAATAATAATAATAATAATAATTATTATTATATATTTTTATTATTATTATATATTTTTATTATTATTCTTTTTTTTTGTTTGTTTGTTTTATATATATATATATATTATTTTTTTATTATTACATTTTAAAAAGTATAAATGTTTTTATAAAAGTGTGGAATCTTCACAGGAGCAGAGCGTGTGACAGATGGATCTGTGCTGCATCCTGTATCTCGTGGTGAAGATGAAGAACTGGACGTGGATGCAGTGCAAAAAGCTCTACAGGAAATCCAGCAGGAGCTCAGGGATGCTCAGAGAGAAAGGGTACACCACTAACTCTGAGGGAGACTCGAAAATCTTTACTCTGTCACTATGATTTGTCACTTTCTCATCTCGTAAACATGTCTTTTGTCACTCAGGATGAATCCAAGACTCAGGTGGTCAGTCTGAGTCAGCAGGTCACGCAGTTCAAGGAGGGCCAGATTAAATCCGCCGCTCAGCTCCTGACACTACAGACGTCCTTAAAACAATCCGAGCAGGGTAAGAAAACTGCTTTATCCTAAAAGAAAGAAAGAAACCTAACCCATTGCAATCTGTAGAGAGTTACAGCATACTTAACCATTTTTCTTCATTTACAGGAAAGAGAGAGATGGCAGAGCGGTTGCACCAGGCCCATTTTTCTTTCTCCTCGCAGGAGGAGGTGTCTTGTCGCACGGAGAGGGAGAAGAGGTGCTTGGAGGAGGAGGCGGCTCGGCTCAGGACGAGTCTGCAAGATGCCGAGGCTGAAACCAGGGAGCTGCAGGTATGCGAGGGGCCAACGGGTGGAAAAGCATTCATCATCTGGATTATAATCTGATATTATCCTGCGCCACTGACTCCTCAGGACAAGCTGGAGCTCCTGCAGGGCCTCGAGTGTCGCTCCTCTGCGGAGCTCAGGAAGCTGAAGGAGTCTCTGGAGGCCTCGGAGAGTCGGGCCGGCCTCCTGGAGCTGAGCCAGCGAGGCCTGGAGGGCGAGCTGCACCGGGCTCGGCTCCGGGCGGCCGAGCTGGACGCGGAGGCGGAGTCTCTGCGGGAGAGGCTGGCGGAGCTGAGGAGGCAGCTGGGGGAGAGCGAGGACCGCTGCGCGGCACTGGGCGCCGGCGAGGAGAGGCAGAGCGCGGCGCTGAACCGAGCCGAGCAGCACGAGGCTCGGCTCAGAGAGAAGATCCACGACCTCACCAGCTCCCTGAGCCAGAGGAGGAGCAGCGGGGGAGCCCTGCAGGAGCAGCTCACGCAGCTGCAGAAGGTCGTGACCTCCAGCGAGCAGGACCGACGGCTGCTGCAGGTACACACTGACACTAGTGAAAACACAAAAAAAAACACAGTGCAACGTATGAATATAAAAAATATTTATTTTTTAATCCATTAGCTCTTGGCTACATTTTTTTTATTTACTTTTCTGTTTTTTTTTCCCGAAAGGTGTTCAGGCAAACTCATAAATTCTCACCAAAGCTTCTCCAGTTTTTTTTTTTTGGTTTCCGCTCTTTCCGTTGGGAAAGAGACTGAGCAAACAAAAACACAACATTCTTTGTATAAATCTCTCGATTTTGCTCGAAAGCTGTTGGCCGACTCGAGTTAAAAAGTGAAATAAATATCTCTTGTCTTGTCTGCGGCTTTCGACCGTTTGTCAAAAACTGTAAAAGAGACAAAATATCCTGGAAGGTGAGAAATATAAGATCAGAGTGTAAAAAAAAAAACAGTCTTTGATGAGAATGGGTGGCTCATATGTCAACATGTGCGTGTGTGTCCAAAGGAACGTCTGGATAAAACGAGAGATACGCTTTCAGAGAGTAAGAGGCTGAACCACACGCTGACAGAACGAATCCAAAACCTGGAACGGACCCACGAGGACGTGGAGCTGAAATATTCTGATCTGGAGACACATAACCAGACTCTGAAGGAGGTGAGACACACCGAGGTAGACAAAAAAAAAAAGATGGACAGTAGGAGCTCCGGACCTGATGTGTGTGTGTGTGTGTGTGTGTGTGTGTGCCCCAGAGCTTGAAGCAGCATCAGAGGGCCCAGGAACAGGCCCAGGGGAACTCCCAGAGTCTGCAGAGAGAGAAGGCAGAGCTCCAGGATAAGGTCGCGGCTCTCCACAGCTCCCTGCAGAAGCTTCAGAGCGAGAGAGGCGAGATGGAGAGAGCGATGACACGTCTGGGGAAAGACAAGTCCGCCCTCAGGAAGACGCTGGAGAAGGTGACACCCACTCAACTTTCAAAAAAATAATAAATGCCAGGAATTATGTTATTTATTATAGTGCTAATCTTCACTGCAGTGATTTTGGTTTTGCACTTCTATAAAGTGCCTGCCTGAAAAAGTCCAGTGTCTTGTTTTTTTCTCGAAGCTTCTAGTTGGTGGTGCAGTTACATTAACAGACATTATTTCACTTCTATTAACTTCCTCCATTATAAAGCCGGCTTCGTCAAATAAAGGGAAACAACATTTCTCACGTCAATCATGCTGTATGACAAAAAATAGCAAAAATAAAGTTTTTTTACTGTTTTACTCCTCTTAAGACAGTTTCATAATGTTACAGCTAAAACACTTAAAGTACTACCTCCTCCCTTTTTTTCCTTTTTTTTTTTTTAAACCTGGACCCTGATACATTAGACACACATTCGACTTTTGGTCAGTCAGTTAAGAGTCCTGCTTGCAGAATATGAGGTAAACGATCTGAAATACATGTGGCAGCCCGAAAACCACAAATGGCTTTAAAATGTAATTAAAATCATCTTAAATCTCATTTCTACAACTGCTGGAAGGCCCGGTGCATGCAGAGGCCAGGACTGAAGTCATGTGTTTTAAACCTTGGTCAGGACCACGTGGAGACATGCGGCGACACCACACACACATTAATGGGCACACACATGAATCCAGAGATTATTTGAAAACGTAAACTGTTTTTACACTAAGCTGTATTATTATTATTATTATTATTCGATTCACCATATGTCACCGTGGGCTCCGTGGTCAGGTGGAGATGGACAGGCTGAGGAGGCAGGAGGAGGCGGAGTCCGCAGCCAGAGAGAAGAAGCACGTGGGTCGGGCCGTCGGAGGCCTCCAGCAGGAGCTGGCTGAGAGGCTGGAGGAGGTGCAGACCCTGCAGGTGGGACGATATGGGATTATCTCCTGGGATTAAAGACTCTTGACACCTTCAGTGTCATAATCTAAATAAAAATTTGAGATTTTTTTCTGATTGGATTTGTCCTCCTCTGACATGATTGGCAGTAGGCCTACTCTCAGGGGTCATGATCTCTGTGCCCCCCCCCCTTTTCTGTTGAATCCCTCATAATCTTATCACTGTTCATCTGACCTGACTTTAAATCCTTTTTTCTTTTTCTCTTCAGGCCCACATCTCTCAGCTGGAGCACTCTCATGCACAGCGCCTCCTGGAGGCGACGGCCCGCCATCACCAGGAGCTGGACGTGGGCACGGACCGCCTGAGGGACAGCCAGCTCCAGGCCGAGCGAGCCCTGGACAGCAGAGAGAAAGCCCATCGGCAGCGGGTCCGGGGCCTGGAGGAGCAGGTATTTCACCTTTTGTGCGGTTGCGTAAAAGACACAATGACACAAAACTCGTTGGTCCATGTTTTTGTGGTCATTTTATGACTTATGATGCTATGCTCTGGCTCAGGTGCTGACCCTCAAAGAGCAGCTGGATCAGGAGCTGAGACGTCGACACGCCTACGTCAGTCAGATGCTGCAGCCGCCCGGTGTGTAGACGGCTGAGGTATGTGACACCTCCTCGTTCTCCCTCTTCCCTGTTTCTGGCAGCTTCCCAACAACATTTACGTGATGAGCAGCGTCCGCACAATCGCTGGCTCCCCAGGCGCTGGCTCCCACCCACCCAACCCACCCATGCACATGTGCACACTGGATTACATTAATCTGCAGGAAAACTCAACAACAACAAACAATGAGTGTTTTGTTTATGAGCGGACTGGACGTGCCAAATTGTTTTTAGGATTTCCTCTGGCCTCGCTGCAGTTGGCCAACTATGTTTATGCTGTGTCATTTTTTCAGGGAACAAAGGTGATGAAAGATTTCCTCGGTCGGTGCTGTATTTCGTACTCTTATGTGCATTTGTCGTGCTGATCTCGTCTTTTTTTTTAAACCACAATGATGAGTGTCCTAATCAGAATATGTATCTAAATGTTTACAAGAACAGACTCTAGTTGATTTTTATTTTATCATAAAGATGTTAATACTGTAACATGTATGTTTTTTATGATGTGGTGGGTTTCACTTTTTTTTTTATGTGCAAAAAAAACAAAATTGTGGTTGTGATTATTAAAACTGGGTGTATGAGAGCACAATTATGCCATTTCAGTGTATGAAAAGTTGTTGAGATGTGATCATCGGTTGTGTTTATTCTGCTGGCCGCACTTACACAAACGTTGTTGTGTAAAAAAAAAAAAAAAAAAAAGTGTTCAGTGAACTTTGAGGAGGACAGCACTGCCCTTTCCCGGCATGTGAGTCCTTGCACCATTTAAAAGGCTTTGTGGATTTAGTGTTGTGGGTGCGAGAATGACCTTCGCTCTCCGTTGCCAGTGTTTTCTCCCAGAGACTCAAAGTCTGTGGGATGCTGATTTCCTTTAAAAGTTTTTCTTCCTCCTGTCGTCCTTCACGACCCCTGAGAAAGAAAAAAAAAATCCTGAGCTAATAAAGAGCTCATCCCTTTATTGATTAGAAACCGCAAATATGTTTTCCATGTGTGTGTGTGTGTGTGTGTGCGTTTTTTTTTTTTTTTCTTCCCCACATGTGCATCTGCTAATCTTCTCACTCCATGTCACTGTGTGCTCTCGCCTTACTCTCAGAGCCGTGTTCGCTCCGGTGCACACGCGTGTGCGACCCTTGCGTGCACATAGCAGGAGTTTCACTGAACGGTGTGTGTGTGTGTGTGTGTGAGGGGGGGGGGGGATCTTCAGTCAGTTTCTTTAAAACAGCCCTTTGATTATCATAGATCCGCCCAGTGGTTATCCAGTTACCAGCCTCCTCTCAGCCATTGGCTACGAGCAGCTAATTATGCAAGGTAGTGAATCCCTGTGGGGGAGGTGGGGCCAAAACTGAAAGAACTCCTTTGGCAGGCTAGAATAGAGCTTTTATTGAGGATATTTCTAAGCTGACCATCAGGGACCAAATCGTTGGATTGTTTTTGAAAAAAAAAAAAAAAAAAAGCTGCTCAGCTGAATCAGGCTGCTGCTCCCCCTCTTTCATTCCTTCCTTCCCTCAGTGAGACGGAGAGTGGCTCATGCAGAACCCAGCAGCAGAGAGCAGAATGCAAGGAATCTACAGTGTTCCCCCGTCCCACACCGGACGTCCCGCTGACTGCTGAAGGACAACAGAGGGGAGGACCAGGCACTCAGGTGCAGGAGTGACACTGCTGTGATTTTTTTTTTTTTTGGGACTCCTGCTGCTTCCTGGTGCCTCAGGTGTGTGTTTGAGTGTTTAAGTGAGTGAGTGAGTGTGTGTGTGTGTGTGTGCGTGCTCCACCCTCCTCCTCCCTCCTCCTCCTCTGTCAGCTCCATCCCCGGGGTGGCTGAGGCCATGGTGCTGGTGCTGCTGCCCTGCCTCTGCACCCTGCTCCTCCTGAACATGCCGCCCGGGGTGCACCCCGCCGTGCCCCTGGAACTCTTCTACCCCTTCGGCCGGGACAGGGGGGACACGCAGACCGTCGCCCAGGATGACGGGGGCTCCGGGCTGGTGGAGATCTCGGTGGCTTTCCCCTTCTTTGGAGACAGGCACACAGGACTCTATGTGAGTACTGCAGTGTTTGTGTGTGTGTGTGTGTGTGCTTGTGCGTGTGCGTGCGCGTGTGTGTATCAGCATCTGTGTTTGTGTGTGTGTGTGTGTGTATCAGCATTTGTGTGTGTGTGTGTGTGTGTGTGTGTGTATCAGCATGTGTGTGTGTCTCTGCGTGTGTGTGTGTGTGTGTCAGTGTGTGTGTGTGTGTGTGCTTGCACTTGGCAGTTGGCAATTGAAGCTGACATGGTGTGGATTGTATGAGAGCCTGAGGGAGATGATATCTGGCATGCGGCCAATCACTACATTGCAGTGCCCTTTGAGAGTTTGTATACGTTTGTGTGCGCTCTGGAGCTCTGGTGTGTAACCTTGTTTGTAGAATATCATGCCCCCCCCCAAACACAAACACAAACACACACACACAACAATGGGTGGATCCTCCATGACATTCACATCTGCCCTCCTGGCACCGTGAGGTGGTGATCCCCGTTCCTCAGAGCTGTTTTAAGGAAATGACAGTTTGTGTTCTCACTGTTGCTGCGGAGCATCTGTGAGCACTTCTTTTTTCTTTTTTTTTTGGTTCTCAGGCAGAGCAGGAGGGGGTGAAAGTTTGCACGAGAAGCCGCGCTCCTCGTGGGAGGAAGCCGGATGGTTTGACAAGGATTTTCGCGCAGCACAATGAAACGCACTTTGATCTGCCTTTGTCATGTAGTGGGTTCAGCTCCAGCACATGGAGAGGCAGAACTCCCTTAAATCAACACCACCTGTTGTGGTTATACCCCCCCCCCCCCCCACCACACACACACACACACACACACACACACACGCACACACACCCTCCTCCCCCCTCTGAGCCCCGCCTGTCTCCTCCCTGATCACAACCACGGGCAGAAGGAGCATGGCAACAATGGGCAAGGTCAAAGGTCATCTTTCTAATCTGAGCTTCTGAGACATTTTTAAAACCTGAACTTTCCCCGGCACAGTGAGATTGAAGATGACCCGAGTGTCTTTGTTTAGAGTTGTAAACTCTGGAGCTGCTGTGCATCACGACTGGCACGTGCGCGGCAACGTCTCCTCTCCTTTAATTAATAATACAGACACACAACAGTCAAATGAGACAAGCTAAGACAAGTTGCCGTTTGCTCGACTCTGCGGAGCCCCGGAGTAAATGATCCTCAAGATTGAGATCAAAATGGGTGTGCGGCACATAATGAAATTAAATGTGCGCCTGTCGGTTGTGATCTCATATCCCCCGTACGTTCACGCGGCGTCCCGCCGAGCTTCTAACGTTCTGTGGCAGGCTCTTTAAATGACAGTCACGCTCATTTAAATACCTGAATCCATTGAACATCTGATCTCTGCCACCAGAGAGGACTAAAGTTTCTCCTCAGAAGTTTGTTCCAACTCTAGAAGCACATGCGTGTGCGTGTGCGCGCTGTTCTTCACTGTTGTCACCTCAACTCAGCTTTTTATTCTTCTTCTTCTTTGAAGGGGTTAGTTTCTTATTTTTAGCGACCGTGCTGCAGCCATGTGACAGCAAGTTCCAGCCATCTCCTGTGTCCCCTTCACCCCCCCTCCTCCTCCTCCTCTTCCTCCTCCTCATCATCCTCCTTCCATCAGACTCCTGTTCCTGTCCCACTGTTGCCTCCTGGTAACCAGGCTGTCCCTCTGTTATGGTTTGTGTTCTGGGAGTGTTCACATGTTGCTGGGATCTCTCTTCTCTCCTCCCCCCTCCTCCTCCTCCTCTCACGCCTGGCGTAACATGGCAGGAGCCCCCCTGGCACTGTCCAGCTGCTTTATCTGAGAAATGACCAATCACTATAACAGAACGCAGATGTATCTACAAACAATGCGAGATGAGCCACTCTTACGGATGGTCAGTGTTACGAACATGAGGGAGGACGTCCGAGGTCAGAGAGAGAGAGAGAGAGAGAGAGAGAGAGAGCAGAGAACGCAAGTTTAAAAGCAGATGTGAGAATAGACGGTTGTGATCAAAAGGCGTTTGTTGTGGATCGATAATCTCTCGTGGACAGACTCGAGCTACGGAGTGAAAATATACAAGATAACGTGACGTTTTCTCCTGTAATTCTGAGGTGAACGACATGTAAACAAAAAGTCAAATGTAATTCTCACAGAATCCTGCCAAGAATGTGCTCCAGTCTTTACGGAGTCCACATCTGCTGCTGCTCATCTCAGCTCTCCTGAAAACCCTCAACACTTTTCATTCACTCTCTCAGCACCATGTATGGCCCAAAGATGTGTTTGCATCCACTCTTCTACACTTTGTACTCTGCATGGGTGCTTTGTGCGTGCGTGCGTGTGTGTCTGTTTGCGTGTGATGAGAGACACTTTGTCCACCATGAACTCAGATGAAATCAGATGATGGAGATCAATGCGGAGAGCTGCTGGGTGTGAAAACACCTGTTGAGCTCACACGGTGATGACAGGACTGCAGGATCCAGCCAAGAATGAGTTTCTGTAAAAAATAATAATAATAATGATAATAATAATGATAATAATAATAATAATAATAATAATAATAATAATAATAATAATGATAATGATAATGATAATGATAATAATAACAATAATAATAACAATAACAATAATAATGATAAAAATAATGATAATAATAATGATAATAATAATAATAACAATAATAATAACAATAACAATAATAATAACAATAACAATAATAATAATTATAATTTTTACCATTCAAAGAATCATTTACGTGTTTTTTTGCGGCATGTACATTCAGTTATAATTAGTTGCTAAAATGCTGAATTCAGATTTGAATATATTATTATATATATTCTTAGTTCAATACAGTCCATCCCACATTATATGGCATGCTTTAACGTAGCATCTTTGTGTCTCGAAGGCCTCCGTTTAAACCCCGTGGCAGATAAAGGTGAACCGAGGCAAAGTGCTCGGAGCGTCAGGCAGCAGTCACTTCCTCGGGTCTCGTCAAATAATTGGACAAGCTTGTAACTGTGAAACCTCTGTTTCTGACAAGGAAAACGAATGTTTTCTTGAGTTGATCCACGGCCACCTTTTTCATTTAGAGGTTTGCTTTGGCTCCACTTGAGCCAGATGAAAGTTTATTTTAGTCCAATAAATTGCTCGGCTCTAAAGAAAAAAAAACACCCGAGTCAAAAAATGAAAAAAATTCTCCCGGATATATCCGGTGAAGAAATTTCCCAAAGAAAAATAACAAGGGAGTTGAGGAGTGAAGTGGCACCATTGAGAGCGAGAGAAAGACATATGGAGAGAGAGAGAGCGAGAGAGAGGGAGAGGGAGAGGGGTCTCCCCCCGGTGATGCTGACCTTGGTCGTGTTACAGCTCTGAACCCGTTCACTCTCTCACATCGGTGCGAGGCGGAACCTCCCCTCGCTGGAAGTTCACGAGGAGGAGAAGAAGAAGAAAGCGTGCCATAGGATGCAAAGAAAGAACGAAAAAAAAGGGACCCAAGTTCAGGTTTAAATTCCTCCAAGGCCCTTTCCATGTCAACGCAATCCCCTCAAAAATATTAACAAGAAGAAATAGAGTCGTATGAACGGTTCCAGATGCGGATTATTATTAGGCCATTAGACATATTCCACTATTGGACTCCTAAACTTTTATCCAGCATGATTTCCTGCTCTCGTTCTGATGAATGATGGGTAACCGCCGCCACCGCTGCCCTCTCATTAGTGGCTCTGTGGGTGTGGGAGGGGTGGGGTCTGGTAGCCTGCTATCAGACTCTGGGCCCAGAACCTGCGCGCCGCGGGAAGACTGCTCCTTCAGCTGATATTCCAGCACAGTCATTATGATTTATTTTTTTTCGTGCAGGCAGGCACGAGCAGGTGACGATGCTGTGTCACGGTCACACGACAAAGATCGGGAGAAACCGGATGGGTTGAATCCCTCCTCTGAAACAGTTTCTCGGGATTTGAACCATTTTCCTGCACAACTCTCTCTCTCCCTGCTAAAGATTCTCTATCCGACCCAGGAACATTTCTCTCCTGTTTATCTGATCTTCCTCATTTCTTTATTCCCTTTCCAAGACCCAGGCCCTGAGCAAAGTGTTTAAAGCTGAATTCATTCCTATTTGTCTTAAAATGGCAATGGATTAAATATCTTATACCACAGAGAGACTTTTACTCAACTCTGCTGCGGAGAATTTTTTTGTGTGTCTTTAAGCGGATTGTTTTGGATCCCTGACTTGTAGCGTACCAGCTGCAAAACTTAATGAATCAATTTGTCGCCTAATCGACTCGGCAATTTTAAAGCTGCTCTTTTTTGCAAGCTGGTCGTCCACCCCGCTGCCCCGTACAGCTGCACGGTTCTCACAGAGGAAGGTTTGTGGACAGGTGCGTTTATTGGGTTACTTTGCTGCTGGCACACGTCTGTGGATTCAGAGGCGGTGAATGTCCTTCCTGCTGCGGTGACTTTGCAGGTGCGTGAGCATTCGAAAAAAAAAAAACCAAAAAAGGTTGACTCAGCATGTGGAATAAATGTGGCATCTGTTTGCTACGTGGGAAATGCAAACATCGGTCAACGGGGGCATCCACTGGAGCGGTCCGACAAAAACAAGTCTGCCAAAGCCAATATATTATGATGCTCTAACTCAGACTGTTTGTCCTCCACAGGTCAACAACAACGGCCTGGTGTCCTTCCTGAGGGAAGTGTCTCAGTTCACGCCCGTGGCCTTCCCCATCGCCGGGGACCGCAGGGTGGTGGCTCCGTTCTGGGCCGATGTGGACAACCGGCGGGCCGGGAGAGTTTTCTACCGAGAGAGTCGCGATCCGTCCGAGCTGCGCCGAGCCTCCGGCGACGTCAGGATGTACTTCTCTGAGTTCCCCGGCTTCAACGCCACGTGGGTCCTCGTCTCCACGTGGCACCAAGTCACTTTCTTTGGAGGCAACTCGCTCACCCCGGTAGGAGCCCACACACCTGACTTCACGGGTGTACCGCAACAACAGCAAAGCCTTACTTTCGTCATGGCCTGGTTTGAAAATTCAAAAAAAATATATATAATTAATGTTAGTGTTAATTAATGAATGAATAATATAAAATAAGTCTGTCATGTCTTTAGCCTGATTAAACTGTAGGAAACTGTGCCATGAAATTAAACTATGTGTGTGTGTGTGTGTGTGTGTGTGCGCTTGTGTGTGTGCGTGTGTGGGTGTGTCCGTGTGTGTGTGTGTGTGCTTGTGTGCGTGTGTGTGGGTGTGTGCGGGTGTGTGTCTGTGTGTCTGTGTGTCTGTGTGCTTGTGTGTGTGTGTGTGGGTGTGCTTGTGTGCGTGCGTGTGTGTGTGTGTGTGCGTGTGGGTGTGTGTGTGTGTGTGTGGGTGTGTGCGGGTGTGTGTGTCTGTGTGCTTGTGTTTGTCTGTGGGTGTGTCTGTGTGTCTGTGTGCTTGTGTGTGTGTGGGTGTGTCTGTGTGCGTGCGTGTGTGTGCGTGGGTGTGTGCGGGTGTGTGTGTCTGTGTGCGTGTGTGTGTGGGTGTGTGTGTGAGATACACAATGTGCATCATGACTGAATTTCTCCAGATAACAGGAAATGGTTTCAGCGAGCCCGTTCCTCTCTCTCTCTCTCTGCGCAGGTAAATTCTTTCCAAGTGGTGCTCATTACAGACGGAGAGCTTTCCTTCACCATATTCCAGTACAATAACATCACGTGGACCACAGGCATGCACGCCAGCAGCGGAGGAAACCTGGCCGGCCTGGGAGGCATCGCAGCGCAGGTAAGATCACACATATTTGCATTTACTGCCCTCTGTTCGGATGCTGCAATATATTATTATTTTATTATTTTTTTTTATTTTTTATCCATACTCAGATTCCCTGATTTATCACCATTTATATTTTCGTCATTTTACTTTTTATTTTTCATTTGTGTCCTTTTTTTTCCAATACGAGCCTCCCCGTTACATTCTTGAATCACATGCAGGCGCCAATATATTTTATTATAATTTTTTTTTAATGCAGGATATCTAACACAATCTCTCTTTGACGTCTGCCTCCCGGGTTCCCTCTCTTCCCAGGCAGGTTTCAACGCTGGCGATGGAACGCGGTATTTCAACATCCCCGGCTCGCGCACGGCCGATGTGGTGAACCTGGAGGGGACCACCAACGTGGGCTACCCGGGCCGATGGGTCTTCCGCATAGACAGTGCACACGTGGAAGTGGGGGGCTGCAACAACTCCGGTGAGACGAGATTAGCTCCTGGGCTTTTTACCACATAGGCCTGGATTCCTCTGACCCTGAGCTCCTCCTGCAGCGTCCGTGTGTCCGCACCTGCGCCCGTGTCTGAACGGAGGCCAGTGCATCGATGACTGCATCACAGGAAACCCCTCCTTCACCTGCTCCTGCTTGGCTGGCTTCACAGGCCGGAGATGCCAGATCGGTGAGTTGTACGCACATTAAATACCCGGGGGAAAGAAAAAAAAACACAAATCACAGCCTTTCAAAAAAACACCTGAGAAGGCGAAATAGGACACCTGGACTGGTCTTAATCAACTTTTTCCTGGGGCACAGTCTGTCAAACCAACCTTTCACCTCAATGGATGTTTTCTCCTAATTAAAAAAAAAATAAAAATAAAAAGTAATGCCACCCCCTTTTGTGTTTTTTTTGTTTTTTTTTAATCCCTGTCTCTGTAGATGTGGATGAATGTGCATCGTATCCGTGCCAGAACGGAGGAACTTGTCAAGACCAGATTAACAGTTTCGTCTGCCAGTGTCCTCCCGGATACACCGGGACTCTCTGCGAAACAGGTTTGGAATCCTCCCCTTCAAATGTAATCTCCTCGTTTCGAATTATGTGAAATAATAGGAATAGGCTGCAAATCTGGTACGAGAAAAAAAAGGTCTAAATCTATTAAGTATCAAGTATTTGGTGCTTCATTAAGTCGTTTCTCCCCCCATGCACACACACACACACACACACACAAAGAATTTGGACTATTTTGGTCCAGTTCTTCTGCAGCTCCTGTGTCTATTTCCCACAATCCGGCCTGTGGAGCTGTGTCAGGCCTCTTCTGATACCTTTCACAGCCAGCAGTGCATAGTTGCAGAGTGAGGGGAGCAGTGTGGCGGATATATTAATCAGCTGAGTAAATATTCCACATGCATGTCTCTCTCTCTCTCTCTCTCTCTCTCTCTCTCTCTCTCTCTCTCTCTCTGCGCGTGTGTGCATTGATGTGTGTGTGTTGCAGACATTGACGAGTGCAGAGACGGGCCGTGTCTGAACAACGCGTCGTGTGTCCCGGGCGCTGGCAGCTTCACCTGTGTGTGCGCGCCGGGTTACACCGGCGTCCGGTGTGAGACAGGTGAGCCGGGTTTGTTCAGGGCCTCTTCCTCCTCCTCCTCCTCCTCCTGGAGGAAATATTTATTCTGCTGCTTTCTGCATCAAACTCACTCATTCTGGCAGATGTTTCGGGTCCGAAAGAGGTTCCCCCCCGGGCTGCGTCGACCAACGTGCTCCAAGTGGAGGTTACGGATCAGTTGATTTGCAAACAGCCTTTTTTTTTTTTTTTTTTTTGTCGTCACACACCGTGGCAACGAAAACCACAGTGAGAAAGTTCACTGAAGTCAGGAAGGGATTTTTTTTTACATACAGACGTTTACAGGCCTCTGTGGTGATTGATTGTTGATGGAACCCGAGCCCCGGTGGTGAATGAAATGATGGGGCCGTGCACAGTTCATGAATCTTTGTTCCGATGAGGTCGGATTAGTGTTAAGACCCACCTCAGATGAGGACGTTCGGGGATTCTTAATCCCGCAAAGAGAACCTCAACGGGAAGCCGGAAAAAAACGAGATTTTTCTCCTCTGACTAACTGTGCTCTGTGTTTCCGTGCAGACATCGATGAATGCGAGTCGCAGCCTTGTCTAAACGGAGGAGAATGCATCGAGCGGGTGGCAAATTTCTCCTGCGTTTGCCCCGCCCCCTTCGCTGGAGTCCTCTGCGAGACAGGTGACTGGAATTTAACAGGAACATTTCCAAAAAAAAAAAAAAACAAAGCCCAAAGCTGCATGTTTTGGGAAAAGTGGTTCCCGATACAGAAAATGTTCACATCTCGTCTGGAAGTACAACCTTTTCCTTTTTTTTTTTTTTTTTTTTTTCTTTGGAGTCTGGCTTCCTGTAACGCAGCGTTTTCTCCAACTGGAACAAACACAAAGGGAATCCTATCATTCCTCGTTCAGAGCAGATTGAATGTTTATGGCCACGAAACCTCGTCTCAGTGAGCTGGTTCTGTCGTGGCTTGCCACTGCAAACATTTCCATCATACCTCAGCCCACACACACACACACACACACACACTATTTGCTGTAAAAAAAAACAAAAAGTATGCCAATCTGGTTATTTAATAGGGTCACGCATTCTTCACAACTTTAAAGAAGTAAAAAAATAAAATAAAAATCTAAAAACAATATTAGGTTAACTCATTCAGTACCACAATATTATCATTTGTGACCCCTTGTACAAACTATGAAGGCCGCATGTATAGCTATTAAAACGAAATATGATAAAAAAAATGATCGGGTTCGCGCTTTGATCAATTCCAAAAAAGCCTCATTTGTGGGTGTTGTGTGTATATTTCGTAACTGTATCACATCCATCTCACTTAACTCTAGTTATTTGGCATCTGCTCATGCGGCAGGATTATTTATACCAGATCTGTAACGTTTAGCAGATTTTCACGCAGGAATGATGATTTATTGTTTTTTTTTAAGGGTATCTGTCTCTTAGATTTGTGTCCTTCAATATAATAATACAACGAATTTGAATTTCAGGTATTAATGGTGTTGAATATGGACTGAGTGGACCAAGAGAATTTTAAAATACCTTTTTTATTAAATAGTTCACAATTTGTTCTCTTTGGCAGAATTGGTGGCGCTTCAGGTGAATTCAACTGAGGCGGAAAACCAAACAGGTAAAGGCAAGCATAACAAAAACACTTTTCACAAACCATTAGATTTTCTCCAAGCCACTTCCTGGGAAATGTCTCTCCCTCCTGCAGCTGCGTGCGAGGAGGACGCCTGCAAGAAAAAACAGATTTGTGAGGACGCCGGCTCCGGGGTCCAGAACTGTACCTGTGCTCCGGGCTTCTACGGGGACGACTGCGAAGGTAACGGTGCGGAGAGGAGCCGTGGTGTGTATCCCGCAGGAATTTGGAGCCGTGCCCTGGACCAGGCAGAGGCGCGATGATGGATTATTGTAATTATCAAAACTGACACGGCCTCGCCCAGGCTACCGCGGGAACCGCTCGCCTGATGTTGTGGGTTTTTAAGGAGCCTTTTTTTTTTATGAGTTTACCAACAAAGAGGAAGTGCTTTGTCTAGACTTAAAAGAGCTTTCTTTATGAGTCAAAGCTGCTCTTTGGTATTCAGGTCATTTCTTCACACAGAGCTGTTTGAAATATGCTTCCACACCGCTGCTTGTTTCTCTGGAAGCCGGCCACCGCGCCGCGCTGTAGCTTCAAACACAGCTGTGGCTTGCATAACCATGGGGCAATTTAAAAATCATCCTCGGCTCCTGCTACATGCCCTCCTAGGTCACCTTTTATTGTATAATCTCTTTATGATCATATATTTCTTTTTAGGAGAGAACTGCTGCGGCCTCTTCAGATGATCTGGGATCCCGCAAGGGTTTATTGATTGAACCGCTTTCTTTTCCCACAAAAAGCTCCTTAATAATATTTGAGCTATTGCAAACCCATTGCTGCCTCTCACCCTTGAGCTGAAATAGCTATCAGTGCTTATATAGGCTCTCTTAAATCTCCCAAATACTTTCCTGCCTGGCTCACTTGGAAGGCACAGTGGAAAAAAAGAAAAAAGAAAAAGGAAGCCCGATCCTCCGAGGAAGAGAAAGTGGTGGGACGCAGGAGTGCCTCATCAGGCCCCTCAGATCAAAGGGCCCGGGCCTGCACAGGTGGCCCCATCAAAGTGGCTCGCGCATATTAACAAACCATTAATTAACCCGCGGGGGCCACCGTACATTTTTGTCGGTCACAAAATATGCTCCATATCATCAGAAAAATAAAAGGCTCCACCGAGCTCCCCGGGACTTCAAAGAGGAGCCGTTTAGTTTAGGCCACGTCCCTTTGATCCACTGCTGCAATTAGGAAGCAGAGGGGGGGAGGGGCGGGGGGAGCAGAATTCCCACAAAATTGTGTGGAGCGGATGTGCTAAACTTCTGTGAACTTTGAGAAATGAGGGCCAATATATCATATCATTTACATTTCAGCTGATTAAAATGACGCTGGGCCTTGGGTGGAGAGAGTTCACCAGGTCTGACTCCGGCAGGATGTTTATCAAACAAACAAAGAAATAAAAAATCACAACCTTGTGTGTGTGTGTGTGTGTGTGTGTGTGTGTCTCCATGTGTCCTGCAGAGGAATGTCTCTGCCAGAACGGAGGTGCGTGTGTGGACATCAACGGGACCTGTGAGTGTCCCTCAGGCTACACGGGCCTCTACTGTCAGTTTGGTGAGTATGATAATACGAATAAATACATTAAATTTTACATTAAATGTGTGAGAAAAAAAAAAAAAAAAGTTACTAAACTAGAGGCCACTTTTCTTGCTTTTTCTCTCCCTCCACAAAAAAAAAACATGTCCCACAATCCCTTGCTGTCAGAAGTAACCCAGACGCCGTGCAGCCACAGCAGGACGTGTCCTGACGGAGGCCCCTGTCTGGAGTACGGAGGGACCTACCTGTGCACCTGTCAGACCAGTGTCGCGGAGCTGGACCACAAGGACTTCTACCCCTATGGTAAGACCCTCAGGCACCACACCCGACAACGAAAGGCCCCCCTGTGTCGGCGTTACCATAGCAACCCGCCTTTTTTTTTTTCTTTTTAACTCACTCGGCCTTGACATTTGCAACGTTTTCTCGACGATTTTTGTTGTTGATGTTTTTTTTTTTTTTGCCAGATTTTTGTTATTTATTTGATCCAATCCCAGAATGACAAAACCAATGTGTTCTTCAGTGCAATGGAACACAGTCAAGTCTCGGTGTGTGTTTTTCAGTACAGCCCCGATCGGTCTGCGACTCCTCTCCATGTCTGAACGGGGCCTACTGCTACGAGCGGGACGGGGGCTACACCTGCGAATGCAAGTACGGCTACTGGGGGAAGCACTGTGAGAAAGGTACCAAAAAAAACACACACACACCCACACACCAGAATACCATTATGGTATTGTTGGTTAAAATATTACAAGGCGGAGAGGCTTTGTGATCATTTGTGAGTTTTGAGCCCTTGGTGTGTCGTGGAACACATTTATTTTGTGCCATTAAAAGCTGGAGTGGTCTCTCTCTCTCTCTCTCTCTCTCCTTCCAGTCAGACTCAACACATGCGCCTCCGGCCCCTGCCGCAACGGAGGCTCCTGCAAGGAGGAGTCCGGCAGCTACAGATGCGTGTGTCCTTACCGATTCACCGGGAAACACTGTGAAGTGGGTGAGTGTCGACCTCCAGTTCATTTTCAAATAATCCCAAAAATAAACAAAATTCCATGAAAACCTGTTCAACGTGACAGATATTTTTATTGATACCATCGGCTCTGCTCATAGGTCTAAGAGTGATTCCCTGAAACGATTTGAAATCAGATGGATGTGTGTGTGGTTCAAAAAAAAAAAAGAAAAAAAAAAAGCACCAGGCCAACGGTGTCAACGCCACTTTTTTATGACCGGAGCATAGTTTAGAAACAGGAAGAAATTCATTTCTAAATCTGCTATCTGCCTGTGTGGCACTGATTTTATTATGAGATGGAAATCCACCCTCTGTGACTCGGTGCTGCTCAGCTGGGAAACAGTGGCTCTTGTGCCTAAGTGTCAAATAGATGGCATTCCTGGAATTTAAGCCCTTGTCGCATAGAGATGAAGACGTTCCAGTGGTTGTTTTTGTTTCCCCACTGATGGTATGTTCCATCAGGGACTCTCAGATGTTCCAGCGATTCTCTTTTCGAAGCCGTCCGCCTCTTATAGAAGCAAAACATATTGTTATCAAACTCATGAAAAGAATCTTTTTTTTATTCCATGTGTGTGTGCGTGTGTTTCTTTTTAGGGAAACCAGACCCCTGCGCCTCCAGCCCCTGTCTGAATGGGGGGACTTGTTTCCACTACAAAGGAAAGTACAAGTGTGAATGCACGGAGGCCTTCAGCGGCAGACACTGTGAAACGAGCCGGAGCTCTGTGCCAACATCTGCAGGTACGACACACACACACACAAACGCACACGCGTGTGTCATTTCGCAACAATGTCTGAGTCTCGCACCGAAGTTGACCGGAATAGATCGGCCCGAGCGGGGTATATCCCCCGGCTCCTTTTCCATCCCGTGATAATCTTAGCAGAGTGTTGCTGCACCGCATGGAGGCCCCACGCACACATTCGCAGATATGGAACGGCAACACAAACTATATCCAGGGAGAGCTGCTGCGGGACGTGACGCTGCACGCTGGGGGGTAAATTTAGGCCCCACGGAAACAGAGCGCCTGTGAATGGAAAACACCTCCGTTGCCATTCGTGCGCTCTGAATGAGCTCCTTTGAGCCCGCAGTTGTTTTCCGTCCTGACATTATCACCCTGGTGTTTGTGTTTTTTTCCACTTCAGAGCTGAGCTGTGGGGCGCCACCCAAAGTGAAGCACGCCGAGGTGCAGTTCTTCTCCACCACGCCGGGCTCCGTGGCTGCGTATCTGTGCCAGCCGGGCTACGTGTCCGTGCCCAGAGCCACACAGAGCATCTGTGGAATCCAGGGAGACTGGAGCCAGCCGCCCGTCTGTGAGGGTGCGTGACCCCACCACCCCTCCCACCCACACACACACACACACACACACACCATGAAAACATCCGCATATATAATATAATGCAAGATCGCAATAGGCTGATGGTGTTTGGCTGCGTTTGCAGAGGTCAACCAGTGCCTGTCGCAGCCTTGCCTGAATGGTGGCACCTGTCAAAACCAGGTGGGGTCCTTCCAGTGTGTGTGTCAGGACGGCTTCGGTGGCAGTCGCTGTCAAACAGGTCCAGCGCAATCACACGTTGACTGTGAACGCACAACTATTGTATGAAGTTCCCGCGCCCAATCTGTGTTTCCTCCGCCTGAAGGTGAAAATCAGTGCCAGTCGGAGCCCTGTAAACACGGGGGGACGTGTGAGGACCAGGACGGCTCCTACGTGTGCCACTGTGCACAAGGCTTCACGGGACAAAACTGTGACATAGGTAGAGTGTCCAGTCCACCTGGTTCGATGTATCATATGTGTTGAACACGAATATCATACGGGACACAACGCCCAATCTGTGTTTCCTCCGCCTGAAGGTGAAAATCAGTGCCAGTCGGAGCCCTGTAAACACGGGGGGACGTGTGAGGACCAGGACGGCTCCTACGTGTGCCACTGTGCACAAGGCTTCACGGGACAAAACTGTGACATAGGTAGAGTGTCCAGTCCACCTGGTTCGATGTATCATATGTGTTGAACACGAATATCATACGGGACACAATCAGAGTGCGCTGTGGACATGTGTGTGCAGAGCAGGACGCGTGTGACTCCAACCCGTGTCTGAACGGAGGCGCGTGTCGAGGCTACAGGCGACATTACGTCTGCGTGTGCAAAGGTGGATTTTTCGGGGACCAGTGCCAGATGCGTAAGTTGCCGTAAAAATGTGCACAAAGCGAAACCGTGTGTGGGCGTGAAACCAGATTCCCGCCACCGTGCGTCTCTGTCCCCCTCCAGTGGAGGATCCCTGTGTGCTGCAGCTGTGTGGAAACCGTGGCGCGTGCAGGACGGACCGGAGAGGAAACTACAACTGTGTGTGCAAAACAGGATACACCGGCAAAGACTGTGAGAAAGGTCAGAGTCCAGAGTACGGCAAAAAAAAAATCTGCTCTATCTCCTCTCTGCATTCCAAAGACAACTCTGTAATTGTTTATTTATTTATATGGATTTGACATGTAAGGTTGCCACTGTTCCCAGACCTGCTGCCTCCCTCCGGGCTCCACGTGCTGCGCGTGGAGGAGGACGAGGTGGAGCTGCGCTGGGACCAGCCGGAGCCGTCGCACGGCCTCATCAGCGGCTTCGCCGTCACCTACGCCCCCCTGCCAGGGGTCGGCGACCCCAGGACCGACTACCTGGACCGCCACCAGTCCACCCACGTCATGCGAGGCCTGGTGCCCGGCCTGCTCTACAACATCTCCACCTTCTCCATCAAACGCAGCAGCAACAGGAAGGACTCCAGCCAGCCCGCCACAGCACTCATACGAACCAGTGAGTTTATTCTGGGAAGAGGAGGAGGAGGAGGGGTAGGAGAGGGGGAGGGGGAGGGGGAGGGGGAGGATGCTTATTTAAAAGTCTGTCCACGTATTAAATGTCTGTGTGTGTGTGTGTGTAGGACCCCGGCGGGTGGAGCAGCTGCGGGTGGTCAACGCGTCCTCCTCTCAGATTTGGCTGAGCTGGCTGGTTGAGCAGGCGTCCCATCATGCAACAGTCAGCAGGCTGCACGTGACACTGCTGCCCTCGGACGGGGGCGAGATTCGCACGGCGGTGCTCAACATCAGCGCCACCGACTACACCTTCAGGTCAGCACCACTTCTTCTCCACTTCCACGCGTGCCCACTGAACGGCGCTGTTGCGGAGCTGTTGCCCTTTGAGTAGTGTCGCTGGAAAACCACCAGAGGGTATTGTTTCATCACTTTCACCCAAAAAAAGAATCCCACTTTGTTCATGTGTTTTTATTTGAATTTTTTTTCCCAGTTCTCTGCTTCCGGCTCACATGTACACTCTGGATGTGCTCACTCAGAGTGGAATCAGACCCGATGAGTTTCCCTCCACCAGCCACTCAGCTGGACCTCTGCACATCTGGACCAGTAGGTTTCTGCACTCAACTGTGGGATACTCACAGGCGGATTTCTATTTGTTATTTAGAAATTTCTCAAATTTAGTATGTATTGAAGGAAAACTAAATGATCGTGTTTGTTTACTTATTTTTATTGCTGAATTTCATTCATATTTCTCAAAAATGTCACCTCTCTGTGAGCGAGATGTGACATTTTTGAAGTACAATATCTCAAACGAGCTCCGATTTTAGTTTTTGGCAATCCGAGGGCTGTATGTTTCATTTGTTTCAAATCTGATATTTACATGTATTTGATCTATCACCCTGTGTTGCCAATCACATTTTGGTTAAAAGGGGATCTAAAACAAGACAACAAACTAACTCAAGATGCAAAATAATGGAACAAAGTGAATAAATCAGTTTTAACATGTCCTGATCTGTGTCTAAGTCACATCGTGACCTCCTGACCTCCACGTGTTTCTCTTCAGGGCCTCTCCCCCCACAGAACCTCTCGTTGTCGCACGTGAACACAAACTCGGCTCTCATCACCTGGAGCCGTCACCCCAGAAACGTGCCGGACGGCTTCGTGGTCAACGTGACCCGCGGGTTGAACACCAGGAGTCGCTTCCTGCCCAACGGCAAGTTGGGGTCCTACACGCTGCGTGAACTGACGCCGGGACAGCACTACTACGTGGCTCTGACCTCCGTCAAAACCACGGGGCAGGAGCAGATCCACAGCGTACCCCAGCACTTGGCCTTCACCACCTGTGAGACACACCCTCCTCATCCATCCACATGCAAATGTGCCATCACGTGGATTTTAACGGAATCTTTCATACGGTTCGCAATGATTTATTTATTTATTATTGATTTGGATTTTTGGGCTGCAGTGCCCATGGAGGCCAGGTCATCGCGGCGAGAGAGGCCGTCAGCGGCGGGACAGGGGACTCAGGTGGGACGCACGCATCCCCCGTCCACGCCTCAGGACCCCGGAGGCACCGCGGAATCCGACAACTCTGAGGAATTTCCCAGGTACCAATTGGATTCTTATTTAAAAATGGAAAACTCGCCCTCAACTGGCAACTGCAGTGTTGATTGTGAGATTTTTTTTGTATATGTATTTTTTTTATTATGTGTGTCATGGCAGATACACAGAGCTCATTGACAGGAGGGGGAAGATAACGGCTAAGTTCACCCACTTGCCTCGAAAAGCCATTCGACATCGTAACAGTAAGTGGCGTCAAGCATTAAATCCCTGTCCAACACATTTTTTAAAACTGTGTCATGGGTTGTTCTTCAATAAGTCAGCCTGAGTGGAAACGTCTTTTTATTTGCTCTGCTTTCACACAAACAGAACCCCTTTATCTCGGGGTGACTCTGCTTTTCTTTCTTTCTCATTTTGATTTGATGCATTCTTGGAATGCGCATTTTCACTTTGGTTCACGTTAAGGCATCCCAGTGCAGAGGTTTTTATAGCCTGTGGTCTAAACAGAAACAACCAAAAAAATAAAAATAAAATAAGCTTTACAGATGTTATCGTCATGCTCTGGGGAGGAAGCTTCCTCTCTTGGATTGTTCATCTGCCTGTAACAGTGTTACACCCATGATGTCATGACATGAGTTCAGCCATATTGTCAAACCTGCATTGTGTGTTTTTTTTTTGAAGCACGCTATCAAACCATGGTGTGTCATTTCTCTCAGCTTTTTTTTCTACTCTGATTTATGACAGGATGTGTTTTTTTTTCTTTTCTGCAGAGCCTGAGCCACCAATGAGATTAGAAAAGATGGAGGAGACCACAAACAAAATCAGCCTGGCGCTGGAGACTCAGGAGGAGGCTTTAAAAACCAAGCCTGGTAGGTTTGTTTGCTCCGAATGATGTCACACCTCCCGGGGTAATGGATCCCAGCTGATGTGTCACATATTTGGAGACGCGCGCCCCTTTTATTTATCGTGGGTGTGATGATGAGTGCTTGTGCACTGATTTAAATGTCGGTGAGGATAAACTTTGGATGACAGAAACATTCAGATTTAGTCTTGTCTTGTTTGAGGCTATCACCACACACACACACACACACTCAGCTGTAGATAATGTGGAGTAGTGGGCCCCCGAAACCTGAGACCCCCACACTCGTTGTGTGTCGTGGACGTTAACGCCAGCTGTCGTCTCGCAGAGTCGCCGTCGGACTGCCGCAGTCTGCCCTGTCAGAACGGGGGCACGTGTGTGAGCGAAGGGGACGCCTTCATCTGCGACTGCGCAGTCGGGTTCAAGGGCAGACAGTGTGAACTGTGTAAGTTATCGCACATTCCTCTACACACACACACACACACATAGATCATCACATATTGCATCCTTCCAATATATTTGTCCAATTACGCGGTTGAAGTGAAGCATGGGGCTTATAATCCTATTTCTGTCTTTATTGTATGAAATGATGCTCAATGTGACAATGTTAACAAGCTAATACATATATATATTCATCTTTATTTAAGTAAAGTAAGCCAATGGCTTTTTTGCGGGTATTTGGCCTGTTGTTGGAGCTGGAGGAAAAGTCACATGATCATGAATGGAGTTTTCAGTCCAAAAATTCAAACCACTAGTAACTACATGCATTGAAATATGCCCTAGATAAAATTGAAAATGATCAACCTCGGGAGACTGTGCGTGTGACCACAAAATATTTCAGATTATCAATCAGTTGTTGAGATATTGTCAGAGGTTTCTGTGCGGAGCTGTGTGTGTGTGTGTGTGTGTGTGTGTGTGTCTTCTAAATGAATGCAAGGAGTATAATCAGCTCTCCGTCCCCCCTGCACAGGATAAATGATGGATAATTGAATGCTTTTTTTTTTTCCACCTAACCCACAGCGTAAGCCATGAAATAAAGTTTTTTTTTTTTTTCATTTATGAACACTGGAATAGGTGTGTACCTGCTTTCCTGCAGAGATTTGGGTGAAAGTTGTGCGACAGCTTTACAGTCCTGTCTTTGTGCTCCTCAGGGTTGTGTTTTATGATTTCTCCGAATGTAACCGGAGCATCTCGGTGTGTGTGTTAACGTGACGTGAGTAACATATGTCAGATTACAATGTCATCGTGTAAACTGTCAAAAAAAGCTCCGTGCTGCGCGAGGAGACATCTGGTGTCTTAAAGGCCGGAAACACGCTCTCGGCTGACAGTTGACCTCCGTGACCTTTATGAATGGCTTGGTTAACGTAAAGGCTTTAGGGCGTGAAAGTACGACGTGACTAAGACACAAAGCACTTTATTATTTGTGCTGCGGAGGAGCCAGGGTTATATTCAAAACTCAGTGTTTCTTTAGAATTAGATCGATGGGGCTGTTTAATGGCAGGATTACGAAACAGCTGGCATGTGGCACCCGTGGACAATATTCGCCTCTGTTCTCAGTCTACTTCATCTTTAACATGTCATTCCTGTGTCACCGGAAGATGGATGGATACATCTCCGCTGTGGGGGCAGCGATGACGTGTCATTTGTCGTGAATAGAAATAATACAGATTATTATTTCGATAATTAGTGGCCCAATTTTCGGAATTATTTTTTCCCCGCAAAAAAAAGCCCTTGAGCTTCTGCATATGGGCTGGAGAGTTTTTAACTCATAAAAAACGACAAAAAAAAATCCAGATGTTTTTACACAGCTAAAATATGATAGAGATAACCAGTACCAGACGAAATAATCGGTTCCAGGAGAAATTACAGTTCATGTGATCGTGCCGTGCAGAAATTTCATTATCCAAATTATTTCATTACACGAAAAACAAGTTTATGTTTCCAGTGACTTGCAAATAAAGAGGAGGGGATATTGACTTCTTCCCCTCTTCACTTCTTTTCTTCACCTAAACATCCAGCGTCAGATTGTTTAGACATTCCTTTCCTAAAAGCATCCATCAGCCACAGAGAGGAGCCCAGCTCCCAAACCATCCAGCACAATTAAGATTCCACATTGACAATATGTTTAAAAAGATTCCTATTTTACGTCTTCTTTGCAGTGTGCCAGCGAGTACCACACCCGTGTACCCGCATCTACTCCGAAACGAAGAGTGTGCCTGTCTGGGAGGGCGGAGTGTGCCACTACCTGTGAGTCATCTTATTAGGCACAGATTTCCACTTCTGGCACACGCACGCACACACACACACACACCCACACACACACAGAGATCATGGTGTGCATGTATTTTTCTCTTTGCAGGTACAAAAGAACATATAAAGTGCAGCAGGACGTCTGTTACCGAGAGATCTGTGAACCCGCGCTGCCCAAGAAAAGTCAGCGTGAGTGCAGAAAAAACATTTTTCATTTTCCTCCAAAATAAACCAAATAATTTTCACACTTTGGTATGTACTTTCTTTACAGCCAGAAGAACGCACAGACGACAATAAAGGTTGGTTTTCTGTATTAACGCCATCCACATATTGATATTTTTAGGGGTGAAAAGTTTTCACTGCAGAGCACAAGATGTTCATTCAAATGATCCTAAATAAGAAATGTTTTTATTATTATTTTTCCCAGAGCTCTTGGGTGTGGATGAAAGGACTATCATCACTGTCATGTGAAAAACCTCCTTACTTCAATTTGTGGTGTTTATAATCTACTTGAACTGATTATGGTTATATTTGTGCCGAAAGCCCCGCGTCAGAGCCCACTGTAAGGTTCCACACACACACACGCACACACACACACACACAGATCGTCGTTCATCGGCAGAACCAGGCTGGATTTTTTTTTTATATTCCACTGTTCTGCAGCTCCATGCTTTAACCAAGAGGCGTCAATCCATCAAATGAAAATGGCCCAAATCACTGAGCGTTTCTGATGTTTGCTGACTGATTCTTTTTTCCATGCAAACACTTTCTGATATAAATGGTAAGCTGTTCACCGCAGTGCATCGGAGACGTGATATACCTCATTTCCATGTCCACGCTGACACATTAGATGAGGTTTGTGTGTGTGTGTTTTTTTTTGTGTGTGATTCAGCTGCAGGTTTGTCCCTCAGGGAAGTGACTGTAGAGTGCTCCTGAAGTCTGTTCCTTCAACCGGCCCCCTGATCTCCTTATAAAGATGAGGGGATATTTTTTTTTAACCCATGCCCTATCAATTCATGCTTTCCTCTGATAATGGTGCACAGTGTTTTCTGTGTATAAATCTCTTTCTCTGTGTCTCTGTGCTCGCTGCCCTGTAAATAGTGTTTATAGGCCATTTTGTAGGTGAATATTTTAATAATAAAAACATTAAAATGTGTCGTGTTTAATGTTTGTCTTTGGGCTTGATATTGTAAAAGTTTTGGCTAATATGTTTAGGTATTTTTGTTAGCCTTTTAATGGGTAAGTTATATCATTAGGAATCTGTATCCGTCAGTGGTGAGCACAGATTGGGGGGAAAAAAGACTCTTGCTTTGTCTACGGAGGCAGGGACAGATAGAGACATGCCCAAGACACACAATGGGCAGGTCTCATCCCACTCATCTACCCAAGAAACCATAGATTCAGAAAAAATACTTCCAAAGCACTTCATGCCACCTTACACAGCATTTAAAATGCAGCTTTACCGATGGACCTACATTATGTAGTGTTGTGTAGAGTGGGAACGATTCAAATTTGCCTGCTTATTTTGTTCTTGTTTTCTTTTAACAGATGACACAGCAACATATAAGGGTAAATAAGCTTTGATTACTTATATTAAAAGTTGTCATTTTACATAAGAATAAGACGTTAATGACAGCTCTCAGAGCATTCCACTGTTTACTAAAGACCTGTGACTGACCGGACCCCTGAAACCAACACAAACCAAATATAAAATTCACTTAATTTAAGTTTATCATTTGGAATTAAAAGTTAACATCCTGCTTTATGTTGTTATGATACATTTAACTAAAACAGGACGATTTAGCGAAATTAAAATAAAGGTTTTATTATTTTCCAAAATAAAATCACTTGTTCTGTTTCATGTGCTGCCTTCAGGAAACCTCGGAATATCTCTGATTAGAGCACAATAACAGCGAGATGCACGCCTGGCTATATAAATAGGTTTTTATATATTTATTGTTGTATTATTTTTAATTTCGGACAATGAATCGATGCCTTCGCGTGTTGTTTCTATGAGTTAAACGTGAGTTTATGGGATGTGTCCGTCAGCAGCTGAACGCAACACATGCGCTGGTCCGCGCGCACGGAGCCAAGCAGCGCGCGCGCCCGCCGCGGACCCCCCTTCCTGCTCCGGGGAGAAGACACGGGAGGAAACCGGGGAGCAGAGCGGGAGCACCGCGGGACCATGGACCCTCAGAGCCGGGCGTGTTAGCCCCTCCGCCGCCTTACCGATCCGCTTCCCCTTCCGCGCGGGTTCTTCTCTGGGTGTAAGAAAAGGTCGTAAAGCCGCCGAACAGTGGAACTTTCTCCGTCTGGACGGTTAGCAGCAGCCGAGCAAAAGTTAGCCTGCTCCGGCTAACTTAGCCTCGGCTAGCACGGCAGGACAAAAACAGGCAGCCGGAGTTTTGAATCCACAAGTGGCGCAGAAGTGAACTCGTTATGTCGCCTCCCGGGGTTAACTTTAGATACGGATGAGAACAGGAACCACCGGGCGACACCTGACAGTCTCAGCGAGCCGGAGGACCACTGCTATGTCGGGCTGGATCGGCGGCTCTGGCAGCCCGTCGGAGCCCCGGGCTCGGCCCCACTCGGTGCCGTGGAGGCTGGGGGGATTCCTCTTCCTTCTGCTGCTGGAGGGCGCCGGCTGCCTGGCCAACCCGAGCAGCACCTCCGGCCTCAGCACCGCTGGCCACCCGGGTGTCAACATCTACATGAGCGTGGAGGAGGTGAAGAAGCTTTTGGGTAAGATGGGCAACTTTAACTTTTGCCCCCTGTCTCCTAGAGGTTGTGTGTGATCTTTGTGTGTACGTGTGCTGTGATGCAGTTGTGTCACTATAATCTGTCCGCGTTTATTTCTAAATTGGGATTACGTGTTTTCCCCCTTGCCCACCCTAGATGATTTCACCTTGATGTCAACACCAGGAGATCTGCTGTAAATGTTATTGTACAGTTCACAGAAACACTTAGCATGAATTACATGTGCTGCACATAAAAATCTGTTTTTATGATGTGCTGCGTTGGGTGAGATCATGAAAATTGGCTAATGAACAAAAAATAAGTCTGGGAGATCAAATCAAAACAAAAAACACGATTAAGTCATGTCATTGTACAACTTTATTAGGTCTTCTAGGAAATAGTTGTACCGCCACCACTGTTGTAGTCTGCCATATTTGACACTTACATATTCACATGATTTGAAAGGTGGAATAGAAAGCAAACATGTGCACCTCATGAGTGAATCATCTGTGTCACTGTCGGATACAAAGGTACAACATTATTATTAGTCAATATTATAAGTTACATCATTTAAAAAACAAAAGTTTGCAGCAGTCTTATTGTTTTGGTGTGTTTCAACCACAAAGTGCATAAAAAAGGAAAGGTGTGATCTCATCAAGACTGATGGACATTACATCAATTAAAAAAAACACAAAAAAAACAGAATGGGACATTTGTCGCTGTATGTCATCAGTTATCTGCCGTCAGACATTGCCATGGAAACATTGGCAGCACCGACCGTGCGGGTCTCTAGTTGTTAATGTTAGGGTTTTACACTAGATGTGTTGTGTGGTGAAGTTTGAAACCAGTGATTTGCCATGTGATGGCCCGGATGAAACCGTCTAATGAAGGGGTAGAGGTGCTGATGCGTGATGTGTGTGGGTGGTTGTGTGTAGGTGTGTGTGTGTGTGTTTGGAGGGATGCCCCGTGTTCACATGCTGCATTTAAATACACAAATGATGTTGTTTGTGGCATCAGATTGTGTGTCAGTGGGACCTGAGTCCACGTAGGCCACTCTAGATATTCATATATGGACAGTTATTCAGGGCCAGCCATCAAACGAGAGATGATGGTGACTATATTTAGCTTCCTGTGATGTTAAACTTATTCACGTACATCATATGTATGTGAATATATGTCTTTTGTGTGACGTGGAATGCGACATGCATGCTTTTTAAAGATTTGCAGACAAAGTGTGTTTTCTTTGGGTAACTGGCCTTTTGACAAGAGCATTAATGCATTGAGTCATTGTGCTGCTGAAAGAAAAAAATAAAACGCTTCAGCTCCCTTTTCTTCCTTTGTGGTGTTGGACTGTAGTCTGACTGTTGTCCCTTTAGGTTCCTCTTGTTCCTCATCACGTTGTAGTTCATCTCCTGCTGCCAGACCAGGGCCTCTCTTGTGGTTCTGCCTGAAAAACCTAATTTGGTCGTATGGAGACATATCTTAATGTTTGACAACTATGTGTGTGGAGTTGTAAAAAAAAGAAAAGAAAAAGTGTGTATGTGTGGACAGAAACGACCACGATTCGGTGGTTGAGGAAAAAAAAATATATATATGGGAAGGAGGGGGTGTCAGCCTCATAGTGTTGATTAACTGCTGAGGACCTGAGGTTTGTTTGTGTTTTGTAGATAAAGAGCAGGTCTTGCTTTTGCAGTTATTCAAAACCAACAAACTGCATTGATATGGAAATGTCTCTTAAAATTGAATTTCCCCTCCAATTTGCCCTCCACTCTGCAATATGTCTCCCAGATGTCAGCGTTAGTCCTTTAATCGTAGATTTGCTGCCTGTGCACATGCTCGAACATACAGTATATGCCCGACAACTTCCTGTTGACAGAAAAAGGGAATGTAATCATCTGAAATTGTTTTCCAAACCACGAAGGGGGAATGCGTCTGCCCACATTTGTGGGAGTTACTGTGGAATCTTGTATTTACCATAGGAATATCCGGAGTGCGACGCATGGCCTCGGCCTGTGTAGGGACTTTGACTTGTTTCAATTTGACTTATTTTACGGTCTATGGTAGCCATGTTATATTAATATGTGCGCTACTCTGGGTGTCCAAAAGCCACCGAGGCAAATCGCTTCGTACGTTTCAGGTGACGTCACACAGATGGAAAAAGATGCGGCCAGTGGATATTTCAATGGTTTCCTCACGTGCCTTATAAAATGATGATTTGTAACACAAATTGGGAACTCTGGAGGGCTTGAAAGGAAATTCAGGGGTCCGAGGTCGTAAATGCCACATCGCGGCCTCATTTTGAGGGCAGCACGAGTCCCCCGTAAGCCATCGAGTCAGCAAACGCGCTGACACGTGATGGCAGGAACAGCCACAGATGCAAAGTGATTTAAAAAAAACAAAAAACAACAGTGGCTGGATTCCGTTTGTCGGCTTCAGTTTCAGAGTCCAGGTAAAAAAAAAAACTCCTTCCCCCCCTGACGCTGCAGATATCGTAATTTGGCACAGGTGTGGTTAATCGTATGAAAAATGGCTGCGTTCCATTTAGTGTCCCCAGAAATGAATGTCACTCGGCGGCTACACGCTGTCAATCCCTCCCGTGCATGTCCTGATGTGACTTTTGGATTAGAGCAAAGACATCATTAGTGTTATTAGTGTCACACCCACAGTGACAAGTCACCATGACAGATGACTGCAGTGGGGGTTTGTTATGAGCTGCGTCTTTTTTCTGCTTTGGCAAATCAAAACAAAACTCTTCTCTTACTAACCAACAACTTTCTTCAGAGAAAAAGAATAATGATTTTGTCATTTGAAATAACGCAAAGTAAGTTGTATTTATGATTAATAACAGGATCACATCGGCACATCTTAAAGCACCCCTCCTTCTCTTCAAACTATGAAGTCAACATTAGTTTAAGTGAGCAATATTTATCATTATATATATATCATATATTATAATATCTACCATCAGCAATGGAGCTCCAGTCTCCCCATACCTTAAGTTTCTCCAAATTGACAGTCTCCATATTCCTGTTGGTTACAGTAGTACACATAGTCTCTCATTAGTTTATTTTTGAATGAATAATTTAGTTAATGAATAATATTGCCTATTGATGTATTAACGGTTTGCCTTGTACTCCTGTAGTTTGTTTACATATCCTGCGCACACACACACACACACACACACACACACACACACAGACACACACACACACACACACACAGACACAGACATAACATTACAGCAGTAATAACATTTTATTGGCTCTATAAATCATAGAGACATTTCAGGAATAGGAAAACCAGATCAGCAGGTAATGTAGTCGCGCGGCGTTCTCCGGAGCAGATGGACTGTCGGGATTCTTTTCATTTTGATAACTTTACCAAACAACGTGACCAATCTCTGGAGGGGTTGGAACGGAACGAGAAAAACTTCCTGCCCTCCCAGCGAGGCACGGTTTCGCATATTAGGCTCTGTGCTTCTCTATGGATGAACTCCATTCAGCCACGCTTCCCCCGAGGTGGAGTGCTGTTTTTACTTTCTTTTTTCTCAATGCGGAGGTCAAACAAGTGCAAGTAAAAACAAAAATAATTAAATCAAGTATTTGGATTTTTTTAATTTATTTTTTGGTGCACATGTGTTTTGTGGGGCGGAGGTCCAGTTGTTGCGCTACAGTCCAAAAACCCAGGAGGGAGGAGCTGCCTGTCATGGGTCACTGCCGAGGTCGTACTTGCTCATTTTTAAGTGAATGTGTTTTTTTTTTTCATATCTGCAGTGGTGCTGTAGCGATCCATATTCATGTGCATCATAGAACATAGCTCAAAATGTCCTGTTTACGTCATGATGTGTGCTCATTTACCAGGAGCCTTTGGCACCATGAAGGTCCAATTGCCTGAATGAATGAAGGGCTTTGATTTTTATCCGCCATTCAAAGGAATATATAATGAAAATAATCACCTTTAAAAATGGACATCTATTCCACACCCTCGCTGAACACTAAGCCGAACCTCGTACTACGTTCATAAAGCCCATGAGCCATCAGTTTCACAGGCTTCAACCGCACTGTGTGTACTTTCTGGCATTCTGACCCTCCATGGGATCATTTTAGAAGATGAACCATGAAGTAAAAACTATTTTTTGCTTTACATTGCATGTCTCCTTTTTAATATTGATGTTTTTTGAGGCCAGTTTTCCACGGCGGAATCACCAGTGGTCTTGTTCCCTAACACATTACTCTGAGGAATGTTTTCCTGGTGGAAAGTAAGCACTAAGAGAGTCTGTTTTCTTGTCCTTGCATGGCATCGTTACAGTGTCTCTGGCCTTAATGCTTACTGTAGCAAGCTAGTGCTTGTATTTTTATTTTTTTTCTTCTCTCAAAGCAAAAAGCAAAATCCCACCAAATCCAGCTTTGTGCAGACAAAACAAGCGGCTTTTCTATTCAAATCTTGTTGGTGTATTGTGCAACTGGAGTTAGTGACAGATTTCGATTTGGTTACAAATTTGCCCAGGGGATTAAAGTCAACCTCACATGTTGAAATCTTTTTATTTTTCATTTTTTTATTTTTTTTTATTCTGACTTCCAAGTAGGGGGGTGTGAAAGCAATGCAGTCATGTTTTCCACTCGCTCCCAGTCAGCTGAGTGGGTCAGAGCTGGGCTTAATTCCTCTGGCCAGGCACGCGGGAATGAAAAAAATGACCGGGTCTCATGAAAAAAAGAAAAAAAAAGAAAATATGAGCAAGTGCATAAACCCCCCCGTCCACATATTGCGAGGAGCCAAGTGCATGCTGGATAACGAGGCTTCCTCCCCCCTCCTCCTCCATGAGAAGAGCTGAAAGGCAGAGCAGGGACTTTGGAAAAAAAAAAGTCTGTGAACAGTACGCAGTGATTGGCAGCACTATTCATTTCCTTCGTGCCACTCTCCAAGGAGCCCGTGTTTGAATAGGGGAGCCCCCGCTTTCACGTCTTTTGTCTAAGCTGCCTCGCTCAAAAGAAGATTTCATAAAGCCACAACCCCGTCGCCTCAGATGTTTCTCCCTCTTTCTGTTCAAATGGAATTCAGAAATATTTTTCCTTGTTCCCGTGTCACCAGATTTGCAGTTTAACTCTTAATTTGTGTCGCACACCATTCCATTTTTCCCTTTGTAGGGAATAAAGAAAAATTCGAATGAATATACATTTGAAGTCAGCCATGATCTCACCTCTCTGTTTTGTTTTCTGAGGCATTTCTAAAATAGCCGCGATATTATTATTTTCCCGACAAACTCCGCGCGGTAAACGCATTTGACCACCACAAATCCTGAAAATAGAGTAAAATGCGAGAGCTCTTGCGTGAGCCTCGTCATCACCCGCCACAAACAGCCAATCATTTTTCTTCACTCAAACCATTTGATATTTCTTGAGTAAACTGCGGAGGCCTCTTTGAGCAACAACTAGGCATCAATGAGGTGCCTATTATGGGATGGCGGCGGCAGCGGCAGGCCGCCTCGCTCAGATTCCTTCCTCCTTCTCTGCCCTGCAGGCACTTCACGGATAAAAAGAGGGAAACTGATGTATGGTTTCTTTGAAGCGAGGCAAAGAAGAAGAAAAAAAAAACGCAGAGCAATGTGGGCTTGATGTGTTTTTCTTTCAGTTGTAAAGAACTTTAAGTGGATTTTTTTGTTTGGTTTGTTTTTCGTGTCGTGCTGCTGCTGCCTCACAGCCTGAAATATAAAACTTGGCTGTTTGTAAGTTGGAATGTGCTTTTTATAGCAACGTCATCATTGTGCGACACTTTGACGATTGTGTTCAGTCAATAGCTGACATGAACCCTATTTGGCTCTCCCGCGTCCTTAGGAATACATTTTAAGCCGTGATATACGCTGCGTCGTAGAGATTTGAACAGGACAGGTGGTGTTTATTCTACAGGAAGCTACAAATGTGATTTTTTTTGTTAGACTCCAGTCCTATATACTTTCTGTAGAACAAACTGGACAGAAAAAATAAAATAAAATAAAAATATAGCCGCTCTGTGGGGCCCTACCTCTCTGCCAGCTAACCGGGAGCAGGGGTGGGAATGTGATTTCCTGCAGAAATTGTTGACCCAATGCCTTGGGTTAGAGCACATGTTATGAAAGCAAAGGGTGGCTCTGCGAGGAGTCTATGACCAAATTCAATTTCATTTTGTTTTGTGTGTTATAACACACTGTAAGATGTTTTTGTGCTGGATACATAACAGGAACACATGTCATACGTTACTTGACCAACAGAGACATTATGTTTCTTTTAGGCTGTTGGGACGACATGAAATCACTTTTTTTTTTTTTTTTTACCTAATTCAAGAATTCATATTCTAATTGGGACAAAACATATTTGAAACCTTATCATGAAACTCCTTCCGTGTCTTGTGATGGGAACCAAAACTTGATTATTGATCTGCACAGGTGATCATTCTAGATGAATGGTGTTCGTTTGTGTTACTTTGGTGAAGATATTTATAAAACATTTTTTTACATGATATCTCCTTTTCCGTCACTGACCAGAAACTGCTTCTCTTCGGTTTGTCGGACATTTCTGACGTTGTGATCATTGATGGGCCGTCCTCCCCTCCTACTCGTCGTCGCGCGGCACTTCCACTTGATAAGAGTTTCACGCGAGCCCTCGTTTTCTGGTTTCTTGGTTAATGTGAGCAGTATCTTGGGGGGGGGGGTTGGTGGGGGTTTGGCCTGTTTGTCTCCGGAGCGCTCAGGGATGGAGGCTTTGGGAGGTAAAGACTCCACCGTGCACACAAGAGGCTCTTTGTTACGTGTGTCCTGGACCTCTCCACCTGGCCTCTGCCCTCTTTTGTCCTCCTCTTGCAGAGTCTGCACGGCGATCCGCAACCTGCCCGGCAACACGGCAAGGCGACCAAAGTGTAGACACAAACGTATATGTATTGGATTTTATTGTTGTATTGATATGTCCGTCCATCCATCTGTCCATCTCATTCTCATTTATGTGATTTCTCAGGAATGACTTACACACACAAATGTGAATGACGAAATGGCAAAAAAAAAGACGTTTTATATCCTCAAGGTCAAAGGTCATTTCTGGCCGTGATTTAACACCATATCTCGGGAACAGGAGGGGACATTGTGACCACATTTCCTGCAACTTGACCTGTTGGCAAGAGGCGCACAACTGCAAGGCTGTAATTCTTCTTGATAGTTGTTTTGACATCTGCAGAGGAAAGAAATGGGCCCAATACAAGTGGCTTTCGAAGATTTGTTATTTTGACGTTGCGCAAAATGTTACCGGCAGTAAAATATCCGTGTCACGCTGAATCTCCGAACCCGGCCGGGGAAACGGAGGAGGAAGTTGTCTGGATTTGGCCTTGAGGAAGGAACTTCAGCTTCTGCTTCAGGGGAGGCTGCTTGTTTATCAGCGGCAGAGGACTGACTGTACTGTTCTAGAGTGTAATGATTTTGGAATTATTTATTCTTATTCATTTTTTTTCACCCCTATTTCCATTTTAGAATGAGTGATAATGAACTTGTCCCTGTTTTCATCAAACCAATTGTTTTCCAGGATAAAGACAACATTACAAATAGTACCACTATTAGTATTATTAATAACAATTAATGTAATTTAATTACTTAATTACATGTATAATTGTGTACATTTGATGCACTGCCTACAGTTTTTAGCACCTCAGGGGGATTTTGTCAACTACACAGCGTTACCCATAAATCACTTTGTGATATATATATATTTTTTTTTCTGTAAACAGATTTGTATCATATAGGTTTGCTTATTTAATTGAATTTAATGTATTAATTAATTTTATTTATATTAAACTTAATTATTTCCTTATTAGGGGATTATAGCGTTTTCTACCTGAGAACAGCACAGAGGAATGAAAATGTCCTGCAGGAAAAAAAATCCCTCAAAAACATAAAATAATAATAAGTTACCTTGGTGAAACTGATGTTATTTTCCATTTATGTTGAAGAGAGTGGCGTGGTGAGACTCTTTTACATGTTGTGATCAGGCACGCCAACTGAACACACGTGTTGTTGACAGGAAAACACTAGTGGGACACTCTAGCGGGAGCCGGGCGACTGTTTGTCATTGGAAGTTGTTTTAGTTTGAGGAGGAACAACATTAAGAAGCGCACTGGTCCTTTTTGGGCCTAAATGTCTAAATCAATTGAGTCATCTTCAAATATATATTTTTTGATAATCTATGATCACAGTTGGTATTTTTCAGACCTGTCAATTAGATTGTGTTGTTGTATTATTATTATTATTTTACAGTAGCATTACAGTAGTTTTTTTTTTAAGCTCCTCATCTATATCAACTGCAATTAGGATTGACAGATTTCCTACCTATTTCATTATTTGCAGGAAAGATGTCAGAAGACCCCTAAGAAGTTGTTTTTTTTGGTTGTGGAGTAAAAGAGACACACTCAGGGCAAAGAGAAGCCAGCAATGTTGCTCTCTGGGCCTGGTTAAATACCCGTGTACATACCAGCCCTTCTCTCTCATTGAGCTGGCAAATGGCTGAGAATGTTTTTAATTGAGCCAATGTGAGAAGGGTCTAAGACTGCCTGAGGGTGTTGGGGGGTGGGCCTGGGCACATTCTTCTTCCCCTCCTCTTTAAACTAGATACTCAGACTGATAGACAGACACCACTCTGCCACACAGACACTTCCAAGCACCCAATTGCAACGCCCCCGGGGTCAGATTTGGGGGAATTCACCACAAACACAGTATTCCTCCAAAATCTTTTTGATGCAGCAAAAAAAAATAAAAAAAAATAAATCTCAGCGCTTCATTTGGTTTTGGTGAATCATTCACTGGATACATCACCCAGCCTGTTTGTTTGTGCCATAACGGTATTTTACGACGCATTTACTGAAGCCTGTCTGGTTGAACATTTTGTGGGTGGATGTTGCATGCAAGGTCACATTTTGTTATCTAAGACATTCCAGTTTCCCTTCCTCCCCAAATCTACCCCTGCCCCAATTTTGTTTCCTGGATAGAAAATTGCGGCCATATTTTGGATGTTGTCTCACTTGAACTTTTTGAACTTTTTTTTTTTCTTCTTCACGTGGGCACTTAAAGAGTTCTCAAGCACTAACAGATGTGGTTAGTCCATCTCTCTTATTGAGGGGGAAACCCACCTAATCCGGACTGGCAGCTTGAGTGGATATTTTGACCATTTTTCTCAGACTCACACTCTTTGTGTGTGTGTGTCTTAATCTCCCCCTCTGGATAAGAGAATTTGTTTTACATGAAAGTTTGACCTCAACTCTTTCTCATCGTTTCTTTTTTTTTTGTTTATGTCCTCTTGTCTTCGCACAGGCTTAGATGCGGAGCTTTACTACGTGCGGGATGACGTGGTGAATCACTACGCGCTCTCCTTCACCTTGCCTGTGCCCATTGACACAAACAGCCTCCACTTCACATGGCATTCCAAGACAAAAGTATGTGTTTGTTTTTGTTATTATTTGATCTGATCTGATAAATTCCTTTTGTACCCGTTGACCAGTGCAACACATGGTAAATGTGGTGATTTTTTTAAATGTTCCATTTTTTTTTAGGTTGACTACCGACTTGGCTTCCTCTTGGAGAACCCTGTTGCCATGAACCAACCACGAAGCAACATCTCCAATCAGGGGGAGGTTCCTCGTGTTCCCTCTGGTAATATTACAAATCTATTTTTGTTATATCTATTCTTTTTCTTTAACCTCATATTAAATCCAAATAAAATATCGCCTGCAGGATACCAGTTTTTGCTCATTTATCTCCACAGTCTTCAGAGTGGACCTCTTTTGTTCCGGCAAGGTAGACGGAGAGGCCGGTGCGACGGTGCAGCTCAATCTGACCATCAATGCCAACAACTACACAGTGCTCAACTTCAAGAGGAGGAAAATGTGCTACAAGAGTAAGTGTCCCCGACATGGGGGAGGTACACATGGAAATAACGGTCACAGTGGAAAATGTACATCTCTGGGTTCTGTATTAAACTCGGTGCTATTTTCAAGCTGCTTGAAGATAATAACACATGGCTAAGAGGATTCTTGAAATATGTCCAGGGGAAGGGAAAAAAAAAATTCCATCTTATTCAAAGTGGCACCACAACACAGTGGGAGTATTATTTTATTTTTTTGCTAAATTCAGATGCGACTACATGTGCGTTTTAATATATATAGTAGATGAGAGTTTGTAAACTAGTAGTTTTAACTTGGAATGAGGAAGCTACTAAAATCATCTAAATATCATCATCATTTGGAATTTAATATTTGGACTATCAGAGGACACTTTTAGTTTTTATAAATGCATGCTTTATGTTGTTTTTTCCTCAGTTTTACAAACTGCACTAAATGTTGTAGTAGTTCAAAATAAAGTGTTATTCATGTTTTTTTATTATCTTTCTGTACAGGAATAGATTCTGACCCAAAGATCCCCATTCCCCCCAACAATAACACTCAACGTCCTGACCGTAAGTAATCCCACCTCTCCATCTTGCTCTACCCCTCCCTCCCTCCTCTGTCACAGGTGGCATCATCCTGATAAGACACCGAATGAATAAGTCCTGGGAAGGTTTCCATGTGCCCATTAGTGGGCATTTGATTTCAGAAAAAGCCCAGAAAGGGAATGACGTATTCTGCTATGGAAATGCGCCCCCTACACACACACACACTACCAGAGAGGGTGTCCTCTTCCACCAGGGGGTTTATCTTCTTTGTGAGACACCCCCCCCCCTCCCCCCCAACAAAGAACCATTAGCGGCCCGTCTCCCTTCTGCTTGGGTAAGCCCAAGGAACCTGGGGCCCTCCGAGGCTTTTAGGGAGGTGATGAGAATAAAAAGCTCTCAGACACTGGATCCTGGGCACAGCCTCTATTGCAGGCTTCCATTAACCCTAAGTGGAGCCGTCAGTGCACTTAGAGCCCTCTTCCTCCTCCTCCTCCTCTTCCTCACGCCTTTATCCCCTTGCTTTACCTCAAAATAATGCTATGTTTCTTTTCATAATGAAAGCAGGCACAGTAGAAGCTTTCGTCACCGTGACGTCATTCTGCGTGTCGTCATGCCGAGTGAATCGACGTGTGTCTCCTTTCCCCCTCAGTGGATGGCGTGGCCCCGCCCACCAGCTCCACTCAGGTGTTCTACATCAGCGTGAGCGTGTGCTGCATCGTCATCTTCCTCGTGGCCATCATCCTGGCCATCCTGCACCTGCACAGCATGAAGAGAGTAGAGATGGAGGACAGGTTTGTTTGGTTTTTTTTGCCCGTGCGCTCACTGTGCAGATTGTGTATCTGCAAAAGGAAACGCACAACCCAGTGGATTTACAGACCCCCTTCTCTCCGTCACCTGTGAAACTTGTGTTGGCGTTTTCCCCTCTCGTCAAAGACCACCAAAAATAGGTCATCTCCACGGAGAGGATCGCATCGAGTCGAAACCTGCACTTTCGCTTTTTCCCTGTTGTTTAATTCATGTAATCTACGCTCCAGATGGCTGTGCGGGCAGGTTATCAGATATCGGTGTGAAATGAGATCAGCACATCCCCTCGGAGAAGTTAGACACGGAGACGGCGGTACATTTGAAATTGTCAGAGAAATCTCTCCGCTGACGTGATTGGATTCGACTTGGTTTTAATCACATTGCACGATGGGCTCATTGTCCGCTTTACGTTCCTCAGGCATGTCGAGTTATTTTCTCGTGCCGATTAAAAGACCAGCGGAAAAATATATCGGTCTACTATTTAGATGATTGTCGATTTCAATGTTTAAAGCCAAAATGCAAAACATGAACTGGTTTCCACAGCTCAAGTCGAAGTACCTCGGCTTGAACTGTGCAGTGTTATTTATCCGCACTAATTGAATTTGAATAACTGAATAAATGGAAATACTCCCATGTTCTTCTCCTGTGCGTTTCAGTGTGAGTGACAGTGGGAGCTCGCAGGGTCTGTCTCAGCCCTCCACCCAGACCACACAGTACCTGAGGGCCGACACTCCAAACAACGCGGCCCCTGTCACAAGTAAGACATTCCACAACACCACAACCACACAATCGATAACTTTATGCATTTATTTATTTTTTTTGTTTTTTTGTTTTTTTTTAATCTAATCGAAAGATGATTGCACAGGATTGGATCTACGGAGGGTTTAAATGCATCCAGTCTTCTCCCCAACTGTGCATGCTTCTCCAAATTCAATAATCAACTTTTGAGTGCTCAGCCCAAGTGTGATCACAAGACTGTAATGAAGAGCACAGTCTCGGCAATGATGCTCTCTTTATTTTTGGGGCCACTGTTGACCCTCATTGCCCATTACTGTGTGAGCAGTGTGTGTGTGTGTGCGAATGTCATCACTGTGTGCAATCAACAATTTAGCTGTTAGAGAAGAACAAGGACTCTTTCATGCATTGGAAGTGATCTACAGAAGGGATGTAAACACAGAGCATGGTGGGAAACACACACACACACACTCACTTGAGCGTTTTACACGCTTAAATCAGAAGCGTGTCAGAAACTTAGTCATTATTTCCATTTAATCTCCATATTCTTTTGGTTTACACCCACTGTGATTATCGAGTAAAATTTTATTTTTTTGTTGCTGTTTATCATGAGGATGTGTCCTTTTAATTGCAAAAAAAAAAAAAAGCATCACCACATTTACCTCAGCAGCTCTACTGTAGATTTCATATGAGATATGACTTTTTGGCAAATCATTCTTTATGAGAGAGTTTTATTTCCTGCTCTCATGCTGTAGTTCATTTTTAGCTTTTATAAACCTTATGTTTACATACCTAGAGTCGTATTACACATTTTCAACACACTGCAGACTCACTTTATGTCCCGTTCAAGTCTGTTGTCCATCAGCACGAAAATAGACGCACACACCGTCTCCGTCAGTTTCATTGTAGGAGAAAAGTGCCACATTTCTGGCAGTGTACTTTTTGGCCGAGATTAAGACGTGAAATCCAATACCACGTCCGTGTCATTAAATATAAAGTTACATCCAGTTTGGGAATCTTATCACAAAGACTGGCAGCATGGGAAAAACGGCTGCTCTGTAAAACCACAACGTGTTGATTTTAATAGGTGGTTTGTGAATTGATTCAACAGGTGTCATGTTGATTAGGTATCAGCAGGAAAATGGCTGTGTTCAGTGAGTGCAAAATCTCAAAAATAACAATTCATCTCATTTATACAAAAAACGACAATTAGCCCTCAACATTAATTTAGAAACACAAATAATAACTGAATGCTCAAGTAAATAATTGTAATATACTTTACTTTTACTTTACTTTACCAGTCCAATTCAAATTAAGGCCCAAATAACTTGATAACTCTTTTTTTTTTTTAACCAGCGTATGATCCATCATCGCCCTCTTGTGGGCCAAACTCATATCTCACCCTCTGTACATTTCGTTCCACCCGCCTGCTTCTCCTTTTACGTCTTTTGCTTTGCTGAGTGTTTTTTTTTTTTTTGCATCACCATCCACCAAACTCCTGAGTTCACCCAACTTGCATGCATGCCTGGTTGGATGGATGCTTATCATTCATCCATTCATTCACTCAGGTCATGTTGTAATTTGAGTGAGCTCTCCATTAAAACTCCTCCTTCTCACCCTGTGCCCTCCCCCCCTCTCCTCCTGTCATCAGACAATCACCCTGGTTCTGCACCCATACTCCAGCTTGCTGCCTCCTCCTTCCAAAACCCCGGTGCTCCCCCTCATGAAACCAAAAGTAAGTTCCACTGAAGCTCACCTTCTCATGCGCTCTGTAATACCATTAACATCTCATCCATGTTGTTTGTTGTCATTTTCTGAACATTTCTTGGTTAAATCCGGTATAAATAAGCACATTCTCTGGTTTCAGCTTCTCAAATGTGAACATTTGCTGCTATTCTCTATTTACTGTCATTCTAGATTGAATATTTTTCTTAAAGTTGCGTATAAGGTTGTAATAAATTGCTACTGCCACCCAATTCCAAGTCTTTAAAATAATGAAACTCAAAGAAGGTTTTTAGTTATGTACTGCTCTAGTAAACACGGGAAAAGTGAAATTTAAAGATTGCCAACCGCCGAAGACTGCATTGTTAAGAGGAGATAAAATTACATTTTTGGCACATGTATAAAATAGCCCATTATGAATACATGTATGCAGTTAATATGAAGCTCTGTTATTTTTAATTCTCATTCGTTTTCCATCCGTTTAAAATAAATGCTGTTCTCTTTTAAAACCAGCAGAGGGCAGCATTGACCTGCACTCTTGTCACACCGCACACTTGCCTTCAGGAGCATCAGCAGATTCAAACCGTGAAATAAATGAGTGTATAACTTGCCAAATCTGCATCTTTCAAAACTGGAAAAACACTTGAATTGTGTGTTTTTTTTGTGTGTGTGGTTTATTTGGAGATTAAAGGCCGAGTTTGATATCACAACAGTATATTTCATCTCTTCCCGCGCAATAGTATTTTTTTCTACACCCAGGAAACCGAGGAAAACACATTTGTTGTGTTTTTGTGGTTTTATTTTGAAATGAAAGGCTTCTTTTCATCTCCCTTACAAAACATTTGCATACATTTTTCCAAGTCCTACCCGAACAATTCTCTGTACAGCGGGTGTAGCTGTAGTGTTGTTGCTTTCCAACTGTAGTGTATGTGGAGGTTGTTTTGCAGTAGACTAGATTTCCCAGTGTCTCTGCCGCTCCACTGGTTTATGGTTTATATACCTCCTGTTTAAACACGTGTACACAGCCTGTAGAGAGCTGCAGACGGCTGAGGTTAGAGCGTGTTATCTCTCATCACTGACTCGTTGTGTTCATATAAAGTGTGTTGATAGAAGGTGGGTTGCGTTTACACTGTTTGATCATATATGTGTGTGTGTATATTTTTTACCAGACCCCACTCCTAGCTCAGCTAACCGGCCTCTATTGACAGCGAGCACACAGACAGGTTATGTAATGTCCGTGCTGTAAATACAGGACTTTGGCTGATGCGACGCATGAAGTGTACACTTGTCCGGCTGACTACGTTTCCCGTAAATTCTGGAATTCTTTGAATTCACACGAGGGATTTGATTTTTTTGGTTTCCCGTGAGAAATCTTTGCGGCAGGCAGAAATGTGTCTCTTCGTCGTAAGTGACGCAAAGTACAACTCCTCCAGGTTTTGTTTTTTTTGGAATCTGAGTTAAAAGAGCTGACTTTGTGTTTGGTTTACACTTGGCTCACGTGTGTCTTTAATGTGACTTTTCTCTCTCTCTCTCTCTCTCTCTCTCTCTCTCTCTCTCTCTCTCTCTCTCTCTTCTGACTTTAAAAGTGTTTGGTTTACACTTGGCTCATGTGTGTCTTTAATGTGAGTTTTCTCTCTCTCTCTCTCTCTCTCTCTCTCTCCCTCCCTCCATCATTTCACAGGCTACCCATCTCTGCGCATAGAGAAGAATGACCTGAGGAGCGTCACGTTGATGGAGGCCAAAGCCAAAGTGAAAGACATCGCCATCTCCAGAGAGAGAGTCACGCTACGAGACGTCTTGCATGAAGGTATTTTTTTCCTTTTCTTTTCTTCCCGAACAAAGCTCCCAAAATGACTTTCACATTCTTCCTCATAAAATTCAGAAATGTGGACTTCAACTTCAAAAAGTGCAATGAACACATGTATAAGCGGTGTGGTCGCCTCTGAGGTTTTGATGGGTGTCATTTTCATTGTGTCTCACTAAATACACATTTACATTTTATATATCTGTAGATGTATTTTGCCCTTTGTGTACTGTATATTCACCAAGTTCCTAAAACTGCCCCCTAACACCCAGACTAACCTCTCATCGTACCTGTATATGGTCTTTGACATGTTATTTACGCTACCCCAAACACCAAGCACCATAAAACAGTCTCACTCCCCTCTAAGAGTCAGGTTTGAGATAAAGTGACAGCGAAATTAAAAATGAATCATTAAGAGGCCATTCAAATATGACTGATATGAAAGTAGCAGGGGCTGGTTTTTACACACACACACACACACAGGCGCGCGCACGCCTGCTGGTTATCAAAGCTTTATTTTTTTCTGAGCGGAGAGTCAAAGGTTTCCCTGCCGTCTGTGTGCAGTAGCCTTGTTGTGTTACCACTTTTAAGTGCTGCCGACAAGTCGCCACAAAGTCAAGAATGACTCCTCCTCGTCACGTCGGTGCTTAGTGGGCCATGAGGCTTAAACTTGCGCCGGTTCCACTGATAACTTCATTTCTCCATAAATATACTCGGCAGGCGTCTATGTGATTTAAAATGTCATCAAATTTAATATCTAAAAAAACGAGAAAGAAAAGCCTGCAGCTGATAGAGGAGGTGGATCAGGCGTAAATTATAGATCAATGTAGTTCCTCATTGACAAGTACAGACATAAAAAGATGTACATAAATAAAAACACTTGATGTTTTAATCCCAGAGTTTTTTTTTTTTTTTTTTTTTTTTTAAAGAGACAGCCCTTTGAAATATATGGGCAGAGATAGAAACTTATATGAAAGCAGCTGCTGCAAATTATAGTTTACTATACCCTGAATTATGAGTGTTTATGTAGTTGGAGTATAAGGATGACTTGGTCTTTTTTTTTTTTTTTTTTTTTTTTTTTTTTACGAACGTGCCTTCTCAGCATGACGGCCAACAAAAGCCTTAAGATCTTCCTTAATTTAAAACATATTTTTTTATTTTCAAAAGAAATCCGATAACTTGCTTTATATTCTCATGACTTAAGTGTAAAAGTCAAAGGATTTTTTTTTTTTTCCTGTTTCCATTTAAGTGGAAAATCACATTTACAAGAGTGTTGTAAATATGGACCTCGGCTTTAATTAGTGTGTAAAAGTGTGCGCACACAAAAAAGTATTAAAGACATCAGCTCGCAGCGATGAAACGCTTGGCCACATTAACGACAAGGCTGTAAATGGTGTGTGCGTGTGCGTGTGTGCGTGTGTTTTATATCAGCTGTGTTGATAAGATGGAGGTCCTAAATCACATTGATTGTTTCTGACGCCGTCGGAATGACAGAGTGTGACTTAAAACAACACAAACTTTTCCTAACCTCCGATTTAAAACGTGAACACAGGTGCAAGGAAAGTTCAGAAATTCCTAAACGTTTTCCTCCATTCGCACATGAGGCAAACACAACACAGGAAGCCAAAAACGTCAGAAAGTCTAACATGATCAGCATCATCAACGATTTGACGTTTTCCATTGTTTTGTTGTTTTTTTTTCTTGGCATGAGGCAAGCAGGTCACTCACAATAGCTTTATTAAAGCAGAATCTTAGTTACTGGATGTGTGAGTGATGTAATACACTTACACGAGAGTGGAATGCGACACAACAGAGGAGGGGGGGGGAAAATGTGGGTGTTGTGTGTTTTTTTTTTTAAATGCCACTTAAACGCCTTTTCTGCGGCCTAGGCGATGATCATAGTGATTAGCCCCGTCCGCCATTTTGGGTTCATCCAGTCATCTCACACTCAATTGGATGCATTGTCATGCACTTTTGTGTGATGCCTATTATGGTTGATCAAAAATGAATTGACCTGCCCCAAGCATCAGCATGTAAACAGTTTCACCGTCTCATTTCAGGCTTTACCGCTTCTTTTCCTCTTAAAAAGTGATTGATGATCTGCTGCACCCTGTCTTTCTGAGTTTAGAGGTGATAAGACTTGGATAGATTGTGGTGCCACTGTACTTTGTAAGGGTGTGGCGATCAAACGTGCATCTGAATGTTGTCCAGTTGTTAATATTGCCAGTTTCCTCCTTTGCAAGAGTCACCACATTTCAAAATAAACCATAAAGAAAAACAAGTGACATGTGAGCCATCAAGGCCGTGGAGATGTTAGAGTGTCTTTTTTTATGGAGCCAGCAGGTCCTGACAGGCTCAGTGGAGACAGTTGAACACTCGCCCTGTTGTTATGAGTTTGTGCTCTCCTGTTGGCCTTCGGGGCTTCAGAGGACTTTTTCTTTTTTTCCTCTCTCTTTCAGTTTATCTTGCTGAAATTGTATTTTACTCCGGCGAGGGTTTCTTTGAGAGCGCGCGTGTGTGTGTGTGTGGGGGGGGGGGGGGGGGGGGGGGGGGGGGGGGGGGGGGGGGGGGGGGGGGGGGGGTGACAGTTTAGACAAAGGAGATGATGAACATGCTCATTTAGCCTTTTTTTCGGGTGAATGTGCGTCTGAGTGGTTGGGAAGTGATGAAAGCCTCTCCACGCTCCACTGAGCCACTCTTGTTTTGGCTTCTGTCTGGTTAAGACAGGAGCCAAAATAAAAAAAAAAAAAAAAAAAAAAAAGCCCACCTCCAGCTCACAGACAGACAGACAGCCAGCGCGGTGGCATTTCCATCCATCCATTCAATGAATGAATGTGAATGTGACGCCTCTTGGCTTTTCCCTCTGCTGCCCTTTTTCCTCGGATAAAATAATAAATAAAAATAAAATAAACAACCAGTCGTTTTTTTTCCTCTCTTTGACAGGAACGTTTGGCCGAATCTTCCACGGCATTCTGCTGGACGAAAAGGACCCCAGCAAGGAGAAGCAGGTCTTTGTGAAGACAGTCAAAGGTATGTCCGCTGCACACACACACACACACACACACACACACACACACACACACACACACACACACACACACACACACACACACATTTTTCTCTTTTAATGTGCAACTCGCCACTGTGTGTTTTCTCAGAAGTGGGGTTTGGCAAATGTGAACTCTGTCATGCTCGGTGACATTTCACCACACACTGTAAACCTGATGATGTGATTTGGGGAGAAGAATAATGACAGAAACACAATAGAGCGCTTTTTTTCTTCTTCTTCTCGACAACTTGTATTTATTTTATTTTTTTTGCGTGATGCGCTTCCTCGAACGGGAGAAATTATATTTGAGGAAAGATCTTAAAATCTGCCAAAAACTGAAAAAAAGAAGGGATATTATATTTTACAGGTCAAAGGTCAGACTCACTGCGACGTCACCAAACACCTGTTTTTGGCCATAACTTAAAAAATGTACTTTAAATGATGGCAGAATACACTTGTTAAAAAATCCTTCAAAGTCTCCCACACATGTTTCCAGGTATTTCTCTTTTTTTTTTTTCTTCTCCGTGTGTTCATGTTCACAGTATCTCAGGAACGCCATGAGGGAATTTCTTTCAAAGTTCAAGGATTAACTTGATTTAGAATTTGTAACCTCACAAAACATTTTTTCTTTCACCACTACAATAAAACAAACTTCATACCTTTCTTTACGTTTGAGTCAGGACAGACGTGCATGTAAACCGTAAGAGAACAACCACATAGCTCAATTATTTTTTTCCATTTTTTCTATAATGGCCTCACCAGATGTCCATACATTGTTTCATTCCCCGTAAACATACGTGCGGACAGTAAATGAGTTATATATGCCTTGCCGCAGCTTTTGCATGTCAGCGAGAGGCCTCTGTGGATGTGGGAGTGTCGGGGTTGTTTGCGAGCGGGCATGGGTCGGGCCTTTTTTTCTGTGCCAGTTGCCTCCTGACCTCTCCATTCTCTGGTGTTGACTCAGGGAGGGGTGGATACCACGCTGTGAACAATAATCCCTGTGTGTGTGCCAGTCTTGGCTTTGTTAAACTTTTTACTTCCTCCTCATGCGCCCCTTTTGGGGGGGGGGGAGGCGGGGGGGAAGAAGAAAAAAAAAATGCTTTCCATAAGAGGGGCATTAATGGCCACGCAGCGTTCACTGATTAAAACCTGGCAACGTTCAAGTTTCCCCCCACTGAAATGACACAACAGGTCTGTGCTGGGAAACCAAAAAAAAATAATAAAAAAAAACATTATCAAACGCCACCATGTAGTCACTGAATAAATGACCCGTCTAACTTTTTCGGCAAACTATAATGTGGCTATAAAATCCCTAAAATCCCATCCCTGTCTCTTTATCCACAGACCATGCATCGGAGGTGCAGGTGACCATGATGGTGACGGAAAGTTGCAAACTTCGTGGACTTCATCATCGGTATGCACACGCACACACACCTCCGAGCAGAGTTGTTTTTGTTTGTTTTCTGGGCCAGTTTTTCTTTCATTTTCTGTTTTTGATCTTTTTTTTTTTTTGTCTTGATTTCAACGCTGAAGAAATAAGACCCATGTTTTATTTTTACACACGCAGCAGATTCTGTTACCTAACCTAAAACATGCAACACACACAACCTTGTTGCTCATTCTGTTGTGGTTTTATGTTGTCTTTTTTATATCATCTATTGAAACAGGTTAGATTATTTGTGGCTCAAGGTCTGAATGCACTCAATTATTTTATAGTTTACAACTATAGGGAATCTTGCCCCGTAACCATTAGAATGTTTTTAAACATTCACATGTAAAAAAAAAAAAAAAAAAGTTTGTTGTCGTCATTGTTTCCTTCTCGTTCTCCACTTTTATTGAGGGCAGTGAGTTGAAGAGATTTGCTGACTTCCTCTTTCACAGTTGTGCAGCGTTTTTTTTTTAATGACCTTGTTCACATGTATTGTTGACTTCCAAGAAGGTCTGCATCAAAAAAAAAGCTGTACACATGTAAAGAAACAAAAAAAACCCACAAATGTTGTTCCTGTTTCTCAGTTGCTCATTTTCTCTCTCTTCTTCTTCGTCTATTCTTTCAGAAATCTATTACCCATAAGCCACGTGTGCACGGAGGACGGGGAGAAGCCCATGGTGCTGCTGCCCTTTATGGCCTGGGGGAATCTCAAGCTGTTCCTGCGGCAGTGCAAGTTGGCTGAGGCCAACAACCCACAGGTGAGGGGCTCCCACTCATTTGTTGGAGCTTTAAGGCTCTTAAAAAGATAAACGCCCCCCTCTCTCTCTCTCTGTACGAGCGGCACCGGCGGATTATGAGACATTTATTAAGCCGTTAAAATAAATCCCTCCAAATTGGATGTAAAGTCAGAATTTATCCCAGTGTCGAGCCTGAAAGAATGTTTTTGTGCAACACCAAATAACACCTACCGGCAACCAATTTTTTTAACCGCTGTTATTAGAAGGACTGTTGAAATAGTCATGAAGCCAGCCAGTGCTCAGGGCGGAGATTTTTTTTTTTTTTTTCGCTATGTAAAGACAATCAGGCTTTTGTACAGGTTAACCCCGGGGGGGTCTTTGATGGGGCGTGGCACAGACATGGTGCAAATCCCCCGCCACCGAATCCAAAATACAGATGCAGCAAACACTTTGCAATCACAAGACGAAGCATCCCATCCATTTGCATTAATACAAAACCAAAAAGAAAAAAAAATTCTAGTGAACACATCAGCACCTCTCATCTCATTATGTTATTTCTTGGCAGTTGTCGGGAGACAAATACATAGTCATTAAAGTTTTCTGCTGGTGCAAGAAAACTAAACGCGTGGGGCTATAAATCAGGCGCGCAGCGGACTGGAACACCTGGTTTGTAAAGGTAAAAAAATCGGAGGAGTTGGCGTTGACCTTTGACACCACGCTTGTCTCTCTTTTTTTTTCTTTTTTTTTTACCTCTGACATCCACAATCTGTTGCTGTTTGATGGTCGCACAGCAGCCTTGTTGACCCTAACTGTTTTCTTATTTCAGTCCCATTGGTTGCCAGGACTCTGTTTTCCCCCTGTTGTGTGTGTGTGTGTGGGGGGGGGGGGGGTTAATTAATTTAGCCTCTACCGTAGTGTTCACGCTCTGATGAGATTAAATGGCCCAAAAAAAATTACTAAAAAAAAAAAACCTCTTGGGTGTATCTCATGCAGGGTTCATTCAGCGGGCTCCCTGTCCTACATCAGACCCATAGACGTGAGAGAGTGTAAAACCAATCATATATATGACGCGGTTTAGTTCATAAACTCAAAACTAAGTTTAAAAGCTCCACAGGTGTCCACATGTTTATATATATATTTTTTAAAATATGTATTTTTTAAAAATGTAGCAGTCAGGGGTCTGTGTGTCTGCGTCCACATGTGCTCCAGTAGCTCCAAACACAACAGAACCAGATTCTAATTGGACGGACCCCCTGCTCAGACCTCGACACAGGTCAGGCTGTAATACAAAGATATTAATAATACAATTTCTTTTTTTAACGTTTCAGCGCTGATGTCATGTGTTGCTCTTGTACGCACGACCAAGAAAACAAAACAAGTCCGCAGCTTTGGCACAGCAGGATCTGAGCTCAATCAAGGGGTGGGGGGGATTGGAACCTTTGGAGGGCCATTTTAAGTTTTATAACTTTCTTTTAGTGGGCCGTGCTGAATTATTGAACACACGTATCAAACCAGCCTCTCTGATGCAATGCTTGGAAGCGTCTGATGTTGAGGTATGATGATGCTACCTCACCGCTGGTTTTAGCCAAAAACAACTTGCTCAAACATATCCTTAAAAAAAAGCTTTGCTGGTTTGATGTGGTTCACGTCTCCTTCGTATCAGACTGGGCTGTGATCCCACACACGCTCAAATAGAAAAGCTAAGGCGGTATTTATTTTTCTGCACTCTTTTTTTTTTATATAATTTTGAATAATAATAATAATTATTAATAATAATAATAATTATTGATAATAATAATAATAACAACAATAATAATATTAATTGTTTCTTATCAGCTGCTTCTTCTGATTCAGCGTTTCAACACAATCTCGTCTCGTCCAGTTGTAGCAGCTCTTTTCCAGCTGTAATAACGCTTTACATTTTTTCTTTACTCTTTTTTTTTAAATAATGTTGAATAATAATAATTATTATTAATAATAATAATAATAATTATTATTGATAATAATAATAATAACAACAATAATAATATTAATTGTTTCTTATCAGCTGCTTCTTCTGATTCAGCGTTTCAACACAATCTCGTCTCGTCCAGTTGTAGCAGCTCTTTTCCAGCTGTAATAACGCTTTACATTTTTTCTTTTTTATTTCATCCACATTCCGCGTGATGCTTCGCCACCATTCCCGTCAGTGAGGACAGAAAACGTGTTTTTACCCCGACCGTGACCAGACATATGCACACACACATACACACACACACGCGCGCGCACACAGCCGGCCACACTGGAGGCCGTGTTAGTCTACGGGGGCCGATGTTATTTTCTTTTAATGGCATTAAAAAAATATATAATTGCTGTCATCAATCTTTTCCTTGTATTTATGAGTTGCCTTTTTGTTTCTGCGAGGCCGCCTCGCGCACCCAATCACGCTGTGGGCCACATAAATGTCTCATTGCATTTTATGGATCTCCGTCCTGTAATTCTCGATTTGTTTCACTTGACAAAAACACAAATGTTAATCTCTCAGGGGCATGGAGAGGCAAAAGTCAGCGGATCGTTAACGTCAGTGGGATCCGCGCTCCGTGCACAATGGATATTTGTGCCAAATTGTATGGACATCCATGCACCGGTGGTCGTGGTTATTAAATTATTAAACATTCCAGCCTACTGTATGAACACAGGGACCCACTCACCCATAATATTACTGTCTTTATATTTTACTCACACAAGTCTTTTGTTTTTGTATTTTTTTTTATTACATTTTGATAATTGCGTAACCAACTTCTTCTTAGCGCTCCCTTTTTCTTTGAAGAGACGCTTTGTGTTACTTCTGTTAATTCAGTGGTGGTCTGCGTGCGTGTGCAGATTAAAATAGTCCTCCAGTGTGTAACTCCTTGCTTTGACCCACGGTTGACTACCCAGACTATATTTAGAGGAAATCAGAACAATTTAACAAAGAAAAGAACCAATTTCGCCACAGTGTTTGTTGCGTCAACTGTGGTTTCCTGCCCCCCTGCTCTCCTTGTTGTTTTTTTTTAATATTTTTCTTTTCTTTCTTTGTTTTCACCGTCTCACCTTCCTCCTCCTCCTCCTCCTCCTCCTCCTTTCCCTTCTCCAGGCCATCTCCCAGCAGGACTTGGTGTACATGGCCATCCAGATCGCCTGTGGAATGAGCTACCTGGCTCGCCGGGAGGTCATCCACAAGGACCTCGCCGCCAGGAACTGCGTGTAAGTCTATGTGTATGATGGAGAAGAGGAATAAAAATAATCATAAATAAAGATAAAGCTTTATTAAGATATACACATATATATATATATTGTTGTATGTATCTACATTGTTTATGACCCTGCTTGTGAATCAGCCAATCCTCTGCACTTCTTCTGGCTTTCCAGGTGGCTCTGTTATGGGATTTATGAATGAAAAAAAAAAAATCGTTTTGTTTTTATTTATTTATTTTTCTCTCTCTCTCTCTCTCTCTCTCTCTCTCTCTCTCTCTCTCTCTC
>JAFBJU010000473.1:913023-996116 GCA_016785305.1 Colistium nudipinnis
TATATTGTATCCAACTGCAACAAATGGTGATTTTCATCACGTATCGATCAGCAGATCATTTTGAATCCAATAATCGATTGATTGTTTGATTTTACAGACAATGACAGGTTTCTTTGTTGACTCCTGGGAATCCCCAGTTATTCAAAAAAAAACAAAAACTAAAAAAACACGAGGCCTAGAGTGTGTCTCTATTAAAATCTCATGAATGAAACGTTGATAAGGTTGGGTCCGAGGGGTGATGGCGCAGGAGGATTTCACACGGCTCTCTGTCCTGTGCAGAAACGTGACGTGATTCACGACTTTTTGGGTGGACGAATGCGCTCTAGCGTCGCGCTGTGATTTTTCTCTATTTATTTCCATTTTCTCGTTTCTCCTCTCCGTGACGTGTGTTGGTGTGGCTCCTCCGAGGAGTTAATCTCTGTTCCTTGAAACCGTTTAGACCTCTCAGGAGTGAAAAAAAAAATATATATGTTTTATGGATCCAGCTCCGCTTCCAAGCCAGTCCGGCCAAATGTCTCTTGCAGCTGATTGTAGAAAATACACCGTTGACATTTATGACTATAAGCTATTGTAGCTCTCATTTCATCACTTTAGTCCGAGTACACTGGAGCGTCTTTGTGTTTTTACTGCCCCCCCCCCCATTTACCTCCTCCTCTTTTTTTTTTTTTCCTCCCAGGGTTTTAAAGTGATTAAATGTATCTGCTGTACGTTCACTCTGGTGTGTGTTGTGTGTCTTTTGTGTCAGTTGTTCGTCCTGTGCCACGGCCTCCTGCAGTTCTCCCAGCTGCTGTACAGCGCCTACTTCAAGAGCACCATCACCACCATCGAGAGACGCTATGGCCTCAGCAGCTACTCCTCGGGAACCATTTCCTCCCTGAACGAGGTAGGAAGCCAACCCCAACACCCGCCGCTCACACACTCGGTTCAAGATCGCTTCAAGGACGCCGACGACGACAAAAGAGGAACTGCCGAATAAGCAACATGTCAAAATTATACTTTCGCGCAGGACGCGGGTATTTTGGAACCATTTTATGACGGATACTGGGGGGGAATGGAAGAATGTTCTGTACTTGCTATTGTCGTAAAGCATGCCTGGATTTTTCCTTTTTTATATATATATATGCTCAAGTGGGATTTCCAATGCATCCCGTGTTTCACAGGGGTTTTTTTTCCCACTTTTTTCTAGGTCTCAAGTATCCGTAGTCATCAGTCACTAACTAAATCACGGTGTTTACACTGAGTGGTCCAGGACTCGGCCGCGTCTGGACTACTGCTTGTCGTTCATCACAGCTGATTTGATTTCCTCGCGCTTTTTCTTTTTTTTGCAAACAAGGACTGTTTGTTTCCACTTCTGCATCTCCTCCCAATGTGCATATTTAAATCTTCTATAAATAATATGTTGGATCATGAACAATGCTCGCAGAAATCAGCGCAGAGCTTTTGAGCCTCCGATTAAGCGTTTTTTGGGTTTTCTGCTCGTGAACCAATTGAAGCATTCAGCTGTTTCACTATTGAACTGTACATTTCTGTGTGTGTGAAATCTGTCTCCGTCTCCTCAGATCAGTAACAGCGTCCTGATCGTGTTCGTCTCCTACTTTGGAAACCGCGTCCACCGTCCCCGCGTCATCGGTGTGGGCGGCCTGCTGATGGCCGTCAGCGCCATGATCCTGACCCTGCCCCACTTCCTATCCCAGCCCTACGAATACGACTCCGTCCTGAACAGTGAGACGCGACCCACAATGCACCACTGTTTCCACTGGCACCGCTGCGAAAGGCTAATGTGACTCGGGCCAGAGCGGAGGGGGGACTCGTAAATGTACAAATATGTGTGTGTGTATTTGGGGGGGGGGGGGGGGGGATTTATGGGACTGCAGTGGAGCGGTTTGTCTGGAGCTCTTGTCTGCAGGGGTCAAACCTGTATCTGGCGAAACTTAGAAATCACGCTGGAGCTCTGCAACTCAACTCCTTCATAAATCTCAGGGAAATTCATAATCCCTGTGCACTCGCTGAAAGCTAAGCGGATTACAAGCAGTAACCCCCCCCCCCTCAGGCTTTTTCGCGTTTGTAATAACAGTGCCCCTCTTCCTCTCCACCTTTCGCCGTCTCACAGTTTTTCGTAGCGCAGAGTCAGAGGGAGCTCCAGGAAATGAAAGTAGCTGGAAGGCATCTGCATGCGCTGACCTCTCTCCCGCGCGCCCGCGCTGCGTGTTTTTTTTTTTTCTCAGACCGCCACGACATCTGCAACCCGCAGCAGAACGCCAGCGAGACGGAGGCGTGCGGCCGCGACGAGTCCAGACGTCTGGCCGACACCAACAACCTGTGGCTGCTGATGGCCTCGGCTCAGCTGCTGTTCGGCGTGGGCTCCGTGCCCATTCAGCCCTTTGGCATCTCCTACATCGATGACTTTGCGGGACCTGCCAACTCCCCAGTTTACATAGGTGAAGGGCCTGTAGCTCACAGGCGCGCTCTGATTTCGTTTGGATGGAGACACCTAAATCCTAATCCTAATCTGTCTCCTGCAGTGTGATCCCAGGTTATTCTGGTTCCCGTCGAGACCAGAACAGAATAGAAAAGCCAACATCTGTTGTTCACGAGGCAGAAACATCGATAATAAAAAATATGGAAGATAAAAGCACACATGAAAACCATACACAATTGTATTCATCCAGTATCCTATCTCTTTGATGGTATTTATATTTGATCAAAAGTTCATATATGTGAGATTGTGACACTGATTAACATTCAAGTCATGATTTGCTCAGAAAACTGGACATCTGATCCTATTTTTGTTTTATCGGCTGAGGCAGGAAAGAAAACCTTTCATTAAACCAGGCAATAAAAAATAAAAAAAAGATTCTCACATCAGCTGACATTTTTATTAGGATCATTCAGAATACTTAGATCACATCAGAAAGTTTGAGGTTTTAAAACTAAAGATAAAGAAGCTTTCTTGCGTTTTTTTATTTGCAGCTCATTTGGCCACGGTGGAGTTGGTGTGCTCTGCTCATGTTCCAAACCTTTGAAAATGGAAACCATTTCCATTTTTTTGTGTCTGATGACCTAGAAAAAATGGAATCTTCTCAAATGCTTCTTTTATTTTGGCAATAAAACCTCTCGTCGTCCGCAGCCATCCTGTTTGCCGTGTCCGTGTTCGGGCCGGCCATCGGCTACCTGCTGGGCTCCGTGGTGCTGCGGATCTACGTGGACGTGGACCGATTTGGCTTAGGTAAAGAAGAAATAATGTCTCCAGGCAGATTCAAGCAGCTGTGGGCGTTGACTCCCAGATGAACGGTGTTTTTTTGTTTTTTCCCTACAGGGGCCCAACAGGAGCTGCGACCCGGTGACCCCCGCTGGGTCGGGGCCTGGTGGATTGGACGTGGACCGATTTGGCTTAGGTAAAGAAGAAATAATCTCTCCAGGCAGATTCAAGCAGCTGTGGGCGTTGACTCCCAGATGAACGGTGTTTTTTTGTTTTTTTGTTTTTTCCCTACAGGGGCCCAACAGGAGCTGCGACCCGGTGACCCCCGCTGGGTCGGGGCCTGGTGGATGGGCCTGCTCATCACCTCCGGCTGCCTGGTCCTCACCTCCATCCCTTACTTCTTCTTCCCTCGCAGAATGTCTTCAGGAGACACTGTGAGTCCATGCACTCTCTCTCTCACTCTCTCTCTCTCTCTCTCTCTCTCTCTCTCTCTCTGAGCAGCAATGTGATTTATATTTTGCATTATGTAAAGATATATGGAGTATATCCTTCATCCTGTGATCATACGCCTTATCATGATTTACTGACACCTAGAGGCTAACCATCACTTTTTTTCTTTTTTTTTTTTAAATATATATCTTGGAGGTACAAACCAACATTATAACTGGCACGTCTTGTCGGCCAACACCTTTGCATTCCCAGGGAGTTATTTCTCTCTGCGTGTCATCAGGCCTTTAAAACAATCTGCAGCATATATAGATAAGAGAAAGTCTATTGCCCCTGAGGGGGACTTTATCATCCGTTTGTTGGATCGCATTCCTACTTTGTCCAGAACTTGACCTGGTAAAAGTATGTACTGTACATGATAAGAATAATAAATGCAATAGATGAAAAGTTGACAGTGATTCCAGACACGGGTGAAAAGGAATACATTCAAATAATGGCCTGAAATAATTAGGTTAAAGCCTCCACATTTCATCATCATCAACGTGACGGGTGGTGTCTGAGGTCACGTAAATCTGATAAAAAATAATAATGGCCGGGAAACTTCATACGTTTTCTTTATGACTTTGAAATGTTTGTTTTGCTGCGAAAGGCTTATTTAAACTGAGAGTCTGAGAAAGATGAAGATGAAGAAGAAGAAGCCACAGAATTAATCTGCGGAGAAATCTTTCATTCGGGCCTTTGACAGCTTAGGATGATTTAGAAAGTATGAAGAGCGTGGAGCGCCATTACACAAATGTTCCCACATAACATAAAGAAAGACAGAAAAAAAAAAAAAGTGTAATAATAATAACTTTTGAAGTTTTAACTGATGAATGGAGTCATCAGGGCTGATGTGATGTGGTAATATATCATAGACACACCCCCCCCCTTCCCCCCAATACACTCTGAAAGTTAAGCTGGATGGATGAAGTGGATGCTGTGTGTGTGTGTGTGTGTGCGCTCACCCTTCCCCCCAATATACTCTGAAAGTTAAGCTGGATGGATGAAGTGGATGCTGTGTGTGTGTGTGTGTGTGCGCTCACACATGTTTCTTTGCAACACTGAGCACTGCTTGTGTCATATTTTCCAGGTGATTGGAAGTGAGAGAGACATGAATGGAGACTTCAAGAAGCCAGATACCTCTTTATGTGATTTCCTGAAGAGTAAGTGTGTGTCACCACGTTCAGGGTTCGATTCACGAGACGAAGGCGTCGTGGTGCGACCGGGAGCGCTGATTTCTTTATTTTGTGTACGTGTGTGTGTGTTTGTGTTCGCCAGTGTTCCCCAGGATGTTTGTGCGCCTCCTGCTGAGTCCTCTCTTCCTGATGCTGGTGCTGGCTCAGTGCTGCTTCTCCTCGGTCATCGCCGGCCTCTCCACCTTCCTCAACAAGTTCCTGGAGCGGCAGTACAGCGCCTCGCCGGCCTACGGCAGCCTGCTGGTCGGTGCGTACCCTCCGAGAGCCAGAGCATAACCCGAAGGTGGCGCTCCCCCCCCCCCCCCCCCCCCCTAGATCACAATTGACCCGGGAGTATCTAACTGGCGTGTGAATAGCTCCAGTCAGAACGCACAGCATGGTATATATTAAAGCGCTCTTATGAGCTCTGTGGAGGTTAAATGGAACAGTGTGCTGGAGTCGTTTAATGGACGCTCTGGAGTGGATCAGCCCACTTGCACCACGGCTCCTTTCCAAAAGCAGTAAATTGGGTTTGTGCTGTCATCTTTACTTACATTACATTCTTTTATTTGGGTTGGGGTGTCCCCCCCCCCCCCCCCCCCCCCCCCCCCCCCCCCCCCCCCCCCCCCCCCTCTCAACAAATGTATATTCAGGCTTCTTTCGTGTCCTGTGTCAGCTTACAAATGGAATGAAATAGGATTTACCAAAAAGCCCCCCCGGAAATCTTCAGCAGACAATAAATGCCTCTTCTTCTTCTTCTTTTTTTTTCACTTGGAGATAAATCCGCCGTTTATGCTCCCCAGGTGCTTTGAATCTGCCGGCGGTGGCGGTGGGGATGCTGATAGGCGGAGTCATCATGAAGAGGGCGGGGCTCTCTCTGAAGACCATCCCTCGCTTCTCGGTGGTCATGCTGGCCACGTCCACCCTGCTCTGCGTGCCGCTCTTCTTCATGGGCTGTCCCACGCAGAAAGTGTCCGAGGTCAACCACTATCAGGTGGCACAGTACGGGTGAGTGTGTTCCCCTTTCGGCTCCTTTAGTTTATGGCATTTCTTCCACAAACGCGGCGATGTGAAGGAGCAGCGAAATGAAGCTGCTCTCCCCTGAGGAGCAGCAAGTCTCAGCAACAGAAAACTCCACTAAATTCAATTAAGCAAAAAAAATATATATCCCAAAAGTGCTGTTTCTGAAATATGAAGACCATGAGCATCTCTTTTCCTTTGTTAGTGGCTGTAGATCACCGGTTTTAGTGGCGATATCAGGTTAAACTGGGCCAGATTATTATCAAAATATATATTTTTTATGAAAACACATAATGGCTGTATATATGGGATTCAGCTAAAGAGGAAATGAAGTTGTAGCCCCCATAGTTGAGATAACGTGCAGTATACACACGAATGGAGACGCCATGTGGAGTTTTTCTACTGAACAAAGAAATATTGTTGGAATGTTAATATTCACATATTTTATTGGCATAGTGTGTGTGTGTGTGTGTGCGCGCGCGCGTGCGTGTTTCCTCGAGGCCCTAATGGCGGCGCTCCGCTGTAAAATAAATTAAAAAAGCAGTTGTTTTTTTTTCTCCACCATCCAAAGCATCTGCTGGACTCCTGGAGTTCAGAATGTATGTGTATATAAGATGAATTACATTTAAAAGGCATTAAATACCGCCGTAGTTTATCTTCTGTGATTATTTTTTTAGTCATAACATGTCAGACAAAAGCCCGATTTGTCTGGCTGTGCAAACAGCTCGACATTGTCATCCTTGTTTTTACAGCCTTTTCTCTCTCTCTCTCTCTCTCTCTCCCTCCGTCTCTCGTCCACAGGTCACTGTCCATGTGTTATTCCAACTGCTCGTGTCCAGCCGGCGCCTTCAACCCCGTGTGCGGCTCCGATGGGGTGGAGTACATTTCACCGTGTCACGCCGGCTGCACCAACTTCACCAAAAACCCCGACAACAACCTCAGGGTTCAGGTCAGTGGTTTCGCCTGCACCCGAAACAGCTGCAAGGCCAAAATGAGCAGGGTACAGATGAAACACCAGCACTGTGTGGGGAAATAATAGATGAGAGAAGATTTTATGATTGGAAAAATCATAATAAATCTGCACGTTCACTTGCCCTTTTTGCACATGGGGGAACTTTTTTATTTATTTATTTTTGTGTAGCATCAGAATGAAATCACACAAAGGGCTCAGCCATCCGTGAAATCACCTGATGCAGAGAGTAATCATGTAAGATAGGAATGCAAGATACTGTGTGTTTATTCAACTGAAAAAACTGAATCCATAGGGTCCAATATAGGTCAAGCTGGTCTAATTTTCCATGTGTGATCTTCTATGATTGACTTGTTGTGTGATGAAAGTTCTCGTCCACGCATAGGATCTGTGAATTAGCCTGAAAAGCTGCAATCAACCTTTAAGCAATTACAGAGAGAGAGAGTACGGCCAGGAATGCATACTGCAAATAAAATGCCACAAAGCTAGATGGAGTGGAATTGTATCTTAAATATTATCTTTTTAAATATTTTGACGAGGCACCCAAAGAAATGATGAAATAATAGATCCCAGATTCTATTCAGACTGAGACTTTTATAATCGGTCTCTTCCTGAACAGGACACGAGTGACTCACGATCAAAGTCTCATAAACGCCTCTTAGTCACAGAGGAGGAGGCGTTTCTAAAAGGGAGTAAACCTCAGTATTTAAATGTCACACCTGGTGAATAATCCTCTAGAGGAAGTGGACCATTAAACCCTCACTGGAGTGCAAATGACCACTGGTATTTTAATGGATCATCACAATAAGAAATCTCAGATTATTTTTGTACTTCTGTACTTTTTAAAACCAGCCTTGGGGCTGTTGTATTGTACTTTAATGAGCCATTTCTGTATTTAGATTAGAATACGTGAACGTGAAGTCAATGTAGATTGTTTTTTTATTTTAATTAAATTCCAAAATCAGAACATCTGGGAAAGATCAAACTAAGTCTGTAAATGTGGATCAAACGCGTGACAAACCCTATAGATTATTTATCATATTATCTTTAGATGGTTAACCTTTGCTCATCAACATCACCCTTTGATAATGTGGAGGAGCTGTTCCACCTATTTTACAAACACTTTATTGAACTCTAGTGGAGAAATGACAGAATCACAGCGGATGGAGTTCAAAACAAAGCTCCTACACAGCCCTCTGGTGGTGCAGCTAAAGTAAAGCACAAAATGAAATTAAAAACAAGCTGCAGGTGACATATTTATACAAATATGGATTCAGACATAGAGCTAAATGAATGAATACATTTTTTTTGTAAATAATCAATTTTCCCTTTTTTTTTTTCTTTTTGTTGCCTCACAGCTGTACACCAGCTGCAGGTGTGTGTCTGGGAGCCAGAATCACGCCGTCCCGGCGCCCTGCCCAAACAGCTGCCCTCATTTACTCCTCCCCGTCATGCTCGTCATCTCGCTGGCGTCGCTCATCGCCTGCCTCACCCACAACCCCATGTACATGATGGTGCTCAGGTGAGAGAGAGTGACAACTTATACTGTAGATACATATATATATATATATATATATATATATATATATATTCAAAAATATGTAAACAGATGTTACGATGCAGTGTACTTACCCTAATGTCCAGACACTCTGGATTTTATTATTTTTCGGAATAAATACACATCTAACCTCACAATAAGAGATTATTATATGAGGCCCTCGGTGTAGAAGAACTGAAAAAAAATAATAATAATAAGCCGCCACCCTCACACACATGCTCTGACTTTGATTTCATGTAAACATTGTTTTTTAACACAAAAATTCATGAAAAGCAACTGTCAAAAACTGTCGGCATCCACATTTTTTTATTTTCCTGTTCAATGCAGATCTGTTCCTTCTGAAGAGAAATCATTTGCCATAGGAATCCAGTTTTTACTCATGAGAGTTTTAGGTAAGTCAAAAAATCATAGTTTTAACGATGGATGTTATGTTCAAACTTTAGTTGAGTTTTACAGCATTTCAAAAAATGTTTTTTTTTTTTTTTTTTATAATTTCCAAATAACGGGAATATGTTGATGATGCAAGATTAGAAAGTGTGTTAAATGTAACTTTGAATGTATTTCATCTACACTGTGGATTTTAACAGCAATGTTTCAAACCAGAGATAAACGTATTCCTTTCTCTTCCCTCTCAGCCTGGCTTCCTGCCCCTGCTCTCTTCGGGATGGCCATCGACACGTCATGTATCTGGTGGAGGCGCGTGTGCGGGAAGAAGTTTAGCTGTGGTTACTATGACAACAACATCCTGAGGAACCGGTTCGGAAACTTTCCTCCTACACACAATCCTGCAGAAGCACCCCCCTCTCACGGTCGACGATGATTTATGTGTGTTTGTGTGTGTCTGCTGCAGATACCTGGGCCTGCAGGTGGGCTATAAGGTGATGGGCATCTTCCTGCTGATGATGCTGGGCTGGAAAGTGCAACGGACCCAGGAGTACAGTCTGGAGAAGAGACCCGAAGGCCTGCTGTGACCCTGCTGACGATGGAAGCCACTCTGCCGTGATGGTAAACGTTTTCGGACCACGACGAGCCTACGCTGACCTCAATTTCTGTAGGCCCACTCCTCTACGTCGGGTTTCACTGGTTGGAGAAAATGTACTCTTTTTTTTTTTTATACGGGAACCTTTCTGGTTTTGCTTTAAAAGCTTATGATTGGAATATCTGTGCCAATGTGACACACTCATGACAAGTTAAGAGAGGTCAACGCCTCTCTTTTACGGTACCTCACAACACTTCACAAGGATTTGGCACAGGGACAAAAGTCTGACCAATGATAAAACAACACATTTTCTTCATATGTTACCTGTTCCTATGGGGTAGGAAGCTATTTAGGTTCCTACTGGCAATGGGCACATACGTAACTAATTATCTGTATAGCTTAATATTTAAGTTTATTTTTTATAGATGTTTGTCTCATACACAGAGACATCTGTGATAACTTCTATACTCATTTCATGTATCATCACTTATAACACTTGATTTAAATGCAATGCTTATGGAATTTTAAATATCAAGTACATACACTGTTACTCTAAAATGTAATTAATCATATACATTATGCTATCTACTGGTGTAGTTTTACTATTGTCATTACATTGGAGATGCGTAAGCATTACTAGCTTTTAAATGAATAAATATACAGTACAAATAATCAGATAAGTGTTTCATTTAAGAATGAATTACCTGGTTAATTTAATTGGGATTTATTTATTTATTGAGGAACTCCATTTGAGAGGGAATTCAATCTAGTGATGAGTGATATGAGCTAAAATAGGTCTTGTGCTGTTCATCTTAGGTCTTGTGACTCTATCGTGAAAAAGGCCTTGAATCAAATATATATCAAATAATATTTTAAAATTGATAAATTACCTATTGATTAATTTATGATTTAAAAAATAACCTGCAGCGCTAATTTTAGCCTAAAGAGATGTGCAAAGTAGAATCATCGAGGGGTTCATCTGTGTGTATGGAAAATATAAAAAACGTTCCTACAGGCGTAGGATGGTTTTACAATACATCAATATAATGGATATCATGCATGGTTTGTGTAAGGTTAGTGTATATTATGTTGTATATCTTACAATGGCAAAGCAATGAGTGTGTTATTATTGAATATATACAATACCAAGTTATTCTTAACTTATCTTACCTTATCTTATCTTGATCTATAGATACAAGTTTTAAATGACTACACGGTGAATCTAAACATACGCTCAGGATTGAAATAAAAATTGAAATTAAATTAAATAATCGTCATACTACACAACTGTACACGCAACTGTACTTTTTGAAATACTTTTAAACCATAAATTGACCAATGGAGGTTAAACTCAGCCAGTAGAAACAGTTCCACTTCAAAAAAATAACCCTGTGATTATCTGACCAGGCAGGTACAGTCACACAGGTAACCACCCAGGGGCATTATGGGAAATGTGGGATCCCCTTGACTGACAGGACTTATCAGCCTCCACTAGATATTATCCTCTGTAATATCCCTTTAAATGTAAATATTTTATAAACAATAATACAATATAGGAACATATATACAATGATCAAACACTCATTTTTGGTTGGAGGTGAAAAGGCGTTTTAAACAAAGAGAATGTGAAGAAAATTTGTCTGCAGCCTCCAACACCCATGATGTCATTTTCTCACCACGGCGCATGCGCGGAATGAGCCATCGGGGGCGCGCCTGTAGCCGCGCGCTCGTGCCACGCAGGGGCAAGAGACATAGACACAGGCACAGAGAGAGAGAGAGAGAGAGAGAGAGAGAGAGAGAGAGAGGTTGGAAGTGGAGCTGCACCACCGCCCTCTCCTCCCGCATCCTCCCCGAGCAGCAGCCGCCTCGAGCGGGGAACTCTCAGCCCGTCCTCCGCTCTCCCTCCGCCGCCTCCGCAAAATGTCCGTGGCCGGAGACTTTGGGAACCCGCTGAGGAAATTCAAACTCGTCTTCCTGGGGGAGCAAAGTGGTAAGGCTCGTTTAATTCTTATTTAAAGTTGTGTTTTTTCCCCCTCTTGTGGTGGTTGTGATGTTGGTGGATGAATCAGCTGCACCTGCTGCTGCTGCCCCGGCTGCGAGTTGATGTCACCGGGGGGACAGTTAGCTTAGCTGCTTCTGGTGGTGGTGGTTTAAAGTGAAGTTAGGATAACACAAAACTAATATATTCTCTTATTGGCGACATGTGAGTGTGTCTTCGTTGTCATCTAATTACCACACCATGAACATATGTGTGTATTTGTGTGTGTGTTTGTGTTTGAATTAGTGTCTACCTAAGTTTAATGGTGAAATCCGCGAGGCTCTCACGAGGCTGATACCCGCCCTGAGGAGCCTCTGACCGGCCTGTTAGTTTTAAATCCTCCGGGGTGAATGTCTGGAGGGTGTGTGGAGTGCTGGATGTGATGAGTGTTGATGTTGTGTAGAGACACACCCTGGTTGTCAGAGGCCGCGACATAAGTTGTGTGTTGTCTGCAGTCACATAACTGCATCATCATCATCATCATCATCATCATCATTTAGAAATATAAAAAGTGCCCTCTAATAACTTAAACCTTAAAAGGTTTACAGCAACAATCTATACTATTTTAAATATCATTTTTTTTCTGAAAACATTTCCCCATTGGAAATAAACATGGAAAATATTTCAATGTAAAGCAGCATTTATTTCAAATATGAGTTTTTAACATTTATTCCACAACAAACATCACTCGTCCACACCTTCACACAGTTAAAAGCTTTTTCCTTGATGTAAGTTTACAGGGAGCTGACTGAGATTTCATTTTAATCTGTTCTTTTGGTTTATTCCCTTTTTTTTATGTTGCTGGTCTACATTGGTTCTAATTCAGAGGTCTTGAGCCGATTAACGACATTAGTCATGGTTCAGTCATTTATTTGGCTCTATTGATTATTCAGTATAGTGGGGTCATGCATTTAATAGTATATTTTTCCATTTACAGCAGTGTGCCATGCTCAATGATCTAAATAATAGTAAAACAATATATGTTGCCTTTTACCAAGCAATGTATTCAGTGTACATTGGCTTATAATAAATGCTTTAAATTGTATTTTTTTTTAAAGATTTAACAGTTCCCTTGCTACCGTTTCTCTGCCTTACCTCTGACAGGCCTTCTTGGTAGGTTTTGGGTTTTACTCTTGGGCAATTTTATGACATTAAATGCCAAGCAACGAGCCAAAGGGGGATTAACTGCACAAACATAATATCATGGCGTGTGCTCTATTCACCAGACCACCAACGCCGGCTGAACATTTATTAATTATAGTCTGACTGTGGCGAAAAAGGCAGACATCATATCTTATTCAGCGTAAGGTAAAGTGTCAAAAATTATTTAATATTTTTATACGTTTTAGAATGAAATGGCACAAAGGAAATTAAAAATCAGCTTATTTCCAGTTATCGCACAGCTCATTGATTCCTATTTTAGATGCATTGCTCTCCTTTATTATTGTTAATCCGTGAAATGAGCCACTGATACAGTCGGAGAGAGACTGTAGATGTTGTCACACATAAGTCTGTGTTGCTTTTTTTTTTTTTACTGCAACTCCTTTTTTTCCCCCTCCTCGTTCTTTTATACCTGCTGCGTTCATTAGCTTTGCTCTGTATCGTGGTGTTGTATACTGAGTCAATCAGCACCACAGGAAATATCTGAAAGTGTTAGAAATGCGTGTCACCTCTGAACGTAAACCGGCAGTAAGTGACAGTAGGCCTGAATTATTGATGACGAATCAATGAATTACCACTCCTGTGTCTCCGCGTCGTTTTTCTTTGTTCGGGCTTCAACTCATTTCTGATTTAACATCTAAATGTGGGCTGTGATGTATGTTATTCCTCTGCCAAAAAAAAAAAATCCCGACAGGAGGACACCTATCAGTGTGAGCATGCAACTGTCTGTCATAGAATGAAATCACTCGTGGATGACGGATTTCCTATAATTAGAGCTGACGTCGCCTCTGTGCGATGGTGGCTGTAAAGTTTTATCTTCTAGATTAACCTTTGGGCCCCATATAATCTGGGTGGAAGGTTGTGAAAAAGTGAGGCGCAGTGATTGACCTCATTCTGTCCTGTCTTTGATGGAGTGGCCTGGGTTTGTCGGACTCTCGATGCCACGGGGGACTCCACAGGTCTGTAGTGAGGGTCGTTTCGTGTCAGTCAGGAGGAGTCGACGCCGGAGATACCGGACTCTATTTGTCCCGAGCAGACAGCAGCAGAGCCGTGTTTTTTGATCCTGTCCCTCTGACATGTCGGCTATAATTGCAGCCGGAGCCCAGGCGGGGCGCGAATCCTCCCTCGGCTCCTCCGCCACCGCCACCACCACCACCACCATCACCATCATTTATTAATGTACACCACTGGGCTCGAGTGTGTCAGGAACAGGGGGGCCATCAGCACTGGACGGCTGAGGTGAAAAGACCACTTTTTTTTTTTTTTTCCAGATTGATAGTTTCCTGGGTTTAGTGAAAGGCCCCATAATGGCGGAGGTGCCTGGAAAACAAGAAAAAAAAACCAAAAAAAAAACGCTTCTATAAAGGGAAAGATGGCATGATGTTCTGTTTTTACATTAAAAAAAATCCGCTAACGTCAGAGAGGCGGGAGCTCCAGATTAAGTGGGTGGAAGCAGGCAGAATGTTAAACGAGCTGTCAGGAAGTCTCTCCTCCTGCATTCTTCTCCTTCCTCTTCTTCTGCTGTTCTCCTCTACAAAAAGAAAGTGGATAAAAGGTTCTGCTATGACAAAGCTGCAGGGGTAGATCAGCTGTTTTGGTGAAAAGAACATTTGCTGGGTCATAGTTGGTTTTCAGAGGAGCATTAGCGCGTGGTACCGGGTGGAAGCCCATTGTTTGGAGGTAATCCTCCAGCTGCATGCTTCGCTTCACCCTCAGACACAAACAGATCGGATATACAGCATGGTACATGTGGTGGATGCATCTGCATGGCTGCCGTCAAAAAGGCCATCTTCTGTTCTTGGCCTGCACAGAGATTGCCGTCACGTACGTAATACTGCTGAGTCACTGGATCGGTGTTCAGCTGGCACCCATCACTGTGTGTCCGCAGGAAGCGGCTTTCTGAGGAAATATAGCTCACTCTGGGTATCTGACACACACACACACTCTTACCCAGTAGGCCACTGAAACCACAGGTGCAGACACGACATACTTGCAGGCGCATGCACACGTCAATAACATGCAGGTTTGGCGGTGGAGGAAAAAGTGCCGAAACCATGATATGCAGGGGTTACCGCCAAAGATTGATTTTATATGGACTCTTAAAAACTTCTCCTTTGACTTGTGGATAGATGCAGATAATGTATGTGCACCTATTTCCAGACATTTTAGTGATGAGAATATTATGCAAGTGTGAATCGAGAGGGAGGCTGAGAACACTGCTGTGATTTTTAGACATGGTTTTGTCTCAAGGCTCCTTAAAACTCTTTATAATTATCTTGCATGGTGACCCGTCTTTTTACCTGTCTACCTTTTATAACAAATGTATGTATGTATGTGATTCTTTATATATAATAATAATAGTGCAACGCACCACTGAAGATAGATAATAAATCATAGAGACAGATGACTTGCAGCCCTAGTTTTGGGAATGAAGCTGCAAGTTTGGTTTCTGCAGAGAAAATTAGCCACAAAAACAAGAAGCCACACGCAAGAAGCAATAGATGACAGGAGAAACATCAACAACCACAACGTCTCCAAACAGAATCCTTCCTTTTTGTGTACGAGCATGTAATGTCGCTGCAGGGCGCCTCGGGAGTGTGCGAAGGGTGGAGCAGGTGACGGGGGATCTGCAGGCGGGAGCGGAGCCCATGATGGACCTTGCTCTTCAGCTTCTTTTGAGATTTGAAGCATCATAAAGTATACCTTCAGAAATCCTAGATTTCAAATCCTAGATCTTCCCAGCAGGAAGGCTGAAGTCCAGACTTTCGTTCCTGTTTCCTGTAGCCTTCGATAATCTGGCTGTGTCTGAAGATATCTGGCCGTCACTTTCATTTCACATCTCATTGCTTCCCTCTTCTTCTTCTATGATCGATTAGGGGGAAACGAGTCCCTGGCAGCTTTGATCTGCTATTGATCGGCTCGGCTGCCTATCTGTGGATCTGTGAGGGGAATTGATCAAAAAGGCACCCATCCCCAAGCCTGCCTTCCATACATTTTTGGCAGAAAAAGAAAAAAAAACGTATTTTAGTATGTGTGTACTTCCTCTTCTGCCACACTGAGCATTTTATAAATACGGCTCTATACATCACCACCCTGAAAATGCCAAGAGAGGATGAAGGGCATAAAATTATGTTAATGACTGCAGTTTAGCTTCGTTTTTTTTATTTTTATAATTAAGTGTTTTTTTAAGAGGTGTTCCAGGAATGGATCTGCAGTAAAGAAATGGCAAATGGAATGGTTCTATACATATGCTGCAAAGCTTGAGTGGGTGTGTTGCCAAAGGCTCATGGGAAAGCACAGCAGCCTCACTTATACAGTCTGCCCATAATAAAGCAGCAATGTAAATCTGTCAGTGAAGTGGAGACTCTGTCTGACTCGGTTCCGCTCTCATATGTGTGAAGCAAAAGATTTCCGAAGCAATATCTGATGCCAGACTTCCACCAAGAGCAGGAATAAAATATAGGGAGGGGCCTGTTATTTAAAAAAAATAATAAGATTAACTTTAGCAAAGGGATGCAGGAACTTTTTTTTTAAGTGGCTCCCATCATTCAGCTGGAGACACAACCCGCAGACCATTCGCTCTAAATTGTGTGTTTTGGAAAATAGATTGGTCTCTGGCTTAATGCGAGATCGTTGGAAGCAAGAGAGAGAGAGAGAGAGAGAGAGAGCGAGAGACCCACAGAATCCCATTTAAAAACATAATCCCAGTTGCTGAACCAGAACGGCTGTGTGAATAAAATCCCCACTGTGGAGGAAGGCTGTCATTTACCCAGCATAGGCTGTGACACTTGAGCGAGTTCAGGAGGTCTCTGTGAGTATTTACCCTTTCTCCTGGCCCCCAGATGGCTTCTATAGCCTGAAAAAGTAGCCTAATTTATTATTATTATTATTATTATTATTATTATTATTATTATTATTATTATTATTATTATTATTATTATTATTATTATTATTAATTTATATATATATATATATATACATATTTTGTTGGGATCAGTTATTTAAAATAATATTAATTATTGATATTCATATTTATAAGTTCCATAAAGTAATTCTGATCACTTTAATGTTGTCACCCATGAAGTCAACATATTCAGGTGTGGTTATTTTTATAATAATGCATTTTGCTCTCAATAATCAAATGCTAAATATTTCTATTATGTCTTTCTTTGCTTCGTTTAGTGTTTGTCCTGTCTGCATCCTTTGATTGACAGGGCAGTTTCCTTGGGCCACTGTTTTTATTTTATTATTTTCATCTTTTTGTTTATTTTTTCCCCACCTGGAACCTGAATGACTCTTTAGAAGCTTCATGCATGCTTTGTTCCACACTTTCTGAAGCTTTTGGGAGTGTTTGGCCTCGGAGCCAAAGGGAGCCTTGATCCCAAACACAATGGTAACAATGCTCGTTTTGTTCCAGCTGTGGCACAAAGATCTCAAGGTAAACAAGCTAGAATTTCATAATGGGAGATCAACCCCTTGGAGAGTTTTACTTAAAAAATGCTCATAAATATATACTGTTTGGACCACTGGATTGACTTGCCACGGGAGGATTTATATTATACCCAATAACTGGCAGCGTTGATACAAGTTTAAACGAGCTTGATTTATAGATCTTCTGTGCTGAAATTATTCTAGAGATGTATTGATTAGATTGTTCGGTGCTGGGGAAATTTGTCTTTGTATGTTTCAGAGTTGCTAGTTTTTCTGGAAAAAAATAAATAAAAGTGGTTTAGTTTAAAATGTGATGAATCCCCTCAGCTCCTCCCTGTGACCTCCTCCTCCCCCATTTCCTGACAATGCAGTACCAGCATCTCAACTTATGACACACACATCAATACATGATGCGTTGGATGCTCATTTACAATGAGTGCATGTGCATTGGATCAACATGATTCAACCAAATGATAAAAACTGAACGTCATCCTCTCTTTGGTCAATGTTAACCCAGCCTGTTGTTTTTTTCCTTTTAGAATAATGTGAATTAAACCTTACGGACGTAACCTGGTTCGTGAAATGTAAATCATTGACATCATGGTAGAAGGTTGTTAAGTCTGCACATGGTGTGTTAATTGAACATTGAACAGATTTTGTCAGGCGTTTTCAGTCTGGAGACAATATAAACTCCCACTCTCAGACGAGGCTGCAGGGTTCTGCATTGTGTTAAATCCGTGTCAGTCCATGACTCATTTAGAACGTGCTCTCGCAACCCAAGTCATCAACATCATTTATCAGGATTTCATTAGCAGAATGGACTTAGTGTACCACCTCATAGATTGATGCATTGTCTCGTTCTCCCGGTAACCAAGTGTCACTCTTTGAGAAAGACATCCACAGATTTTGCTAAAAATGAACTATTCTCCAATTTGTTGTTAGAATTAATGAACGCAATTGTCTCTATTTATTGTACCAATGTGTAATTTAGTAGTATCGATCGCTGTAGCGTTAGAAGCACTAATAGACAATCTAAACAAACATAAAGGAAACGATGGGTAGGTAAACACAATAAGCCTTGTGCAGTTGCTGGGCCTGTCGTAAAGGAAAAAGGTTTTAAATTAAATTGTCAGGTGGTTTATTTCCTACCATAGTTGCATAAGATGCAAGAAAAATAATTTGGCATGTTGATGTTAATTTGTGTCTATATGAACACAAGACATTATAATATTTTGTAATTGTCCAACTCATACTGGTATATTGGCCACTATATATATTTTTAAAAATGTAATGATAATAAAACAGGAATGCTACCAAACATATAGAACTGGATTTCATGCGATAAACTTTATTTACACTCAAGTGGATGCACATATTTCATAATGGCCAGTGGTGCTGCAGAGACAATTCTGGACACTTTGAACACGTGTTTGTGATTTCGCTCATCAGATGAAATCAAGGGCCTTGTTGTATTGGCAGTTAGCTTCGTAACTGTGCTTTGTTAACCCCGCACAACTGAAAAGCGCGAACCCGAAGAACGTGACAACATCTGAAGTAATACAAGTGTGTGTCCTGTTTTTGGTTTGAGAAGATGCGGTTTTCATTTCTCCAGCCTCCAGCTGCCCTTTTCCTTGTGAGAATGGAATCTAATTTAAACATTAAAACGTCAAGTTGGTCCCTCTCTCTCTCTGTCTCGAGCCCTCTGGCCTCAAACTGCAGACATATGACTTGTATCTCTTCTCCCAAGGCAATGGCAGACACCACAAGAGTCGCAGTGTGCATTTTAAAAACCGGGTGTCACACATAGGTGGATGTCATTGTGGGTCTCCTGCGTGTTTCGTGTGCGTCTCGCTGCTTGGCTTTTGCTAATGTCAAATGCCTCATTAGACGGCATAAGGGCCGAAATGGCTTTTTCTGAGTGCTCTCGGTGTACACGGGAAGCTCGGCCCTTTGTCGGCTTTGAAAGCATGTTCATCCATTATTCACGGCTATTGGTAAATGGACGTGTCCCCGGTAAGAGGTCATTTAAGTTCCTTCTACAGGTGCAGTCAATGAGAAGCATGGCAAAAAAAACAATCAATCTTTGTACTTTTGCTCGCTGTTTCACACTGTTATGGTAGGAATACACAAATCAGTGTTTCCCCTACCTTTACCTCGGGGTATCAACATGGATCAACATCCCCTACAAAGTGGAACCCTAACCCAATCCCCGAACCCCTAGAAGCCACAACTTTTAAAAATGCAGATTTTTTTTTTTTTTTGGTTCATTGCATTTAGTCACTGTAAGTGTACATTATCTCCAATTAGTATATATAATCATTAATTAAAATGACTATTAAAGGGAGAAAGTTTTTCTCTTTGGTTTCTTTTTATATGTTCATTTCTTTGTATTTTGTTAACATGGACTGAAGGAGAGATTTGAAGGCCATCTGCTGTTGGCATTCTCCCGTTGTGTTGTGTTTGCCAGCTGCTGTGACTGTGAATAAGCAAGTACACAGATTTCCAGAGTCAATACATCTCCCACTGGTCTGTATCTTCTCCAGATCTCCTTGCTCTCCTTCCTCATCCAGGACGATCATAAATAACCACTTATTTTTCTCCGTTCATTGATAAATTTTCGATATTGCTCTCTCCTGCACCCTGAGCTCTCACCTCGGTGTCGTTCAAAGCATGGCAGGCCCTGTTTTATTTTTATCCATCTTCTGTGCGATGGGGAGCCGGTCCCGTGTTCTGATTGGCTGCCACGTTCTCCGGGGTTATTCCGTGGGCTTTTGAAAGAGACTCGTTTGAGTCACGACCGTTTGACACGAACACCTACAGTTTTCATAACCTCTTGTCGAGATTTATAGACTTAATTGAAGTTTCATCACCGATTGGTGTTGGTGTGTGAAATGAAAGACTCCTTAAGTAACTCTATTTTTATTGTTGGATACTTCTCAAATGGCAGGAGGAGGCTCAGTTTAATGTGAAGCCAACCGTGTTAGACCTTTAATGTGCTGTAAAAACTGTATTTGGAGCTCTTAAAGAGGCCTTGATGAGGCGGAGTCCTGGTGCTGCAGGATGTGCAGCAGCAGGTGCTCGGTGCTCTCCGTTAATTGGCCCCCCCGTGTCGTTAAAGTCTTTGAAGCGTATCACACGTAGCAGAGACTTCATTAAAACCACCACTGTGATTGGAAACCCACCACGCAGTAATCCTACGTTGCTGTATATGTTATATTCTGGTCTCTATAAGTTGGACACATAATTGAGATGTCACTCACTGTGTGGAAGTATATTATCAACAGAAATATCCTCACTGAATATTATTATTATTATTATTATTATTATTATTATTATTATTATTATTATTATTATTATTATTATTATTATTATGTTCAATTCCTGCACTGCGTGGAGAGATGTGCATTGAGGGTCTACGTAATTTGAAGTGATTTCAGAGAAACATTTTACTTTACGAATTCATTAATATAGGCTAATGTTATTCACATGATAACCTGAAATTTACATATAAAGATCAGTTTTTCCTTATTGTAAAACACTTCCACAGTCTTTTCTTTGACATTATTTTTCTGAACCAACCCTGATGATGTCACCACAAAGTAGCTGTCTCACCACTCTGCTAATCTGTACAATATAAGTGGAGCTCAAAATGTGGAGATAACATCTCTCCTAATCTCCGGGTAATGGTCAATTACCTGGTTCATAGTTTGTTATTGAATGAGGCCAGTAAACGGTTTATTGGAAAAAATGTATCTGCAGCCTCCGTGAGTCCTGTCCCCATAATTGTCTGCAAACTGCTGCTATTGTGTGGAGCTGTTTTATTCCTGCGGAGGAAATTAAATAAAAATGTAGTCGGTGGCCACGCGGCTAACGAGCTTTGATGGACTCCGCCATTTTGAACTCGATGTCCCTTTAAAGGTCGGTGCTGTCGAGGCAGCGTGCTCACACGAGACGGGGAGCCGTCTCCTCCCCTGCCAGCGTCAGGACGTCCTCTTCCTGCCAGCCCTAAGTGGAAGATGATGTCAAGATCCCATACGATGTTGCACAGCGCAGTTAAAGATTTAAATGGCTTATGCAACCTCATGAATTCTTCTTCTTTTAACCACCACAGTAGCTAACTGAAAGAGAAGGAAGGACTCCTAAAAAAAAAAAAAAAAAAATATATCAAAGCCATTTGTGAAGAGCTGCTGATGGAAAAAAAATTAAATAAATCACAATAAATACTTCACTTGTTCTAAAAGAATCAAATGTGGATTTTGTAGATCTTGTAGTTTGGGAAATTAAATGATATATATATGAAGGACATGTCCAAAAAAAATTGAATTAAGATTTGTCATCGCCTTTGACACTTGTTTTACAGTACATGATGATTTTTTTCAAAGTTCATTGGCCTGTTTTTATTATATTTCGCCTTATACTGTATTTCAGTGTGAGTCATCCTTCTGAAATTAAATAAACCATAGTTTTCCTCTGTAAACCCTCTGCACGCCGAGAACCCACCTATGTTTCCACTTGCTAAGATATCTCTTTCTGCTGCTTTGGAATTTACTTTTATGTTCTGACTAAAACCTCTAATCATTTGAATCCCATCATAATCTCCAAAATAGCGACGAGACTTAATGGCAAAGAGGATGAAAAACTTAGTGGGGGGGGGGCTTGCTCAGAAATGCAGAGCTAATTCTGAAATCAAAATCAGCCTTGTTAATCACTTTCTTTTTTAGCCCGACAGGAAAAATTCGCAAAATTATTGCAGCCGTGTAACTAAGCTTCCTGCTTCCACTCCAGTAATTAAATTAAATTCACACAAACAGACCTGAGTCATAGCTGAAGATATTAACAAAAAATGTAAGAACGCGCGCAGCTCAGCCACTTCAGATTAGGGAACGGCATGTTGGATAATGACTTGATTTTGATTCATTTATTTATTTTTCTCGTTATTGCGTTGATGTTAACATTTCAATCGTGCAACTCATTGTGCATCACAAATCAAAGTGTGATGTGATCCACCAGATTTAGTGTTTGCAGGGACACATGCACAGAGAGTGCTGCGTCATGTTTCTGAGTGGCCCGGTGCGATGAGTCAGCGGCGGACTCCTTCTCACCGAATGTCCTTCTCCAATGTGAAGGAAAAAATTAGGGGTGGAAAAAAAAAAAATCACTCAAAATGTGAAGTCCATATTGTATTTCAGCATGTGGGACTGCAGGATCGATTCAGCTCGAAAACAGTGTCCCAATGTAGTTTAAAATGCCCTTTAAAGAGGTTTGGCTTTATCTGATCGACAGTCCTTAAAGTTTTTATAAAGATAAAAGAAAAGGACAAGATCACTTGTTCACAAAACTGGATTTCAGAGAAGCATGAGTGAAACCTTTGTTAAATTTGCTGTTCGAAAGTAGGACACATCTGGAGCCAAGTAATCTAGATGATGTATTGATCAATCAGCGCGCCCTCATTTGCATAATCAGTATTGGCGCGTGCGATCCTGCCTCGCAGATATGGAAACCCAGTCGGGACACAGATACACGTAATTAGCCTGCCAAATTAAAACACTTCCTGTAAACAATTGTGGCTACTGATGCACTGAGATTTGAAAACAGATTTGTTCTTTACAGTACATTTATTTTAATGCGAATAATCACTACTCACATTTCACTTAAAAAAAAAAATAAGATAATCACAAACATGGTGTACAGGAATCCAAAACATGTCTGCGCGTTGCACTGGGATATAGATAAATTAAGGTATCTTATTTTTAAGAGTCAATTAGATGAAACGTGATAGTCGGCGATATGCAGATCCTGTCCGGTGTTCACCGGCTGATTGGTCTTGAACCGTAGCACTTTGGATCTGTTCCACTGGAGTGAGATGGATATAAGAAACCAGCTCTCAACTCAACTGCTAAATGGATATGAGAGGAGGATGTGATGGATTCCTGCTGGCCTCTCCATTTTCTCTGCTTCAATCTCCCTCATTTATAAAATCACAGAGGCAAAAAAAAACTCATCTCAGAACCATATACGCCATCTATCAATTATCCAACCAGTTCTAAGCAGTCCTCTCCTCCTATAAGTGATTAATTCAGGTATACATATACCTTATGCTGGTAAAATAATAAATGGGTTTTGGAATGGAGATTTATTTGGTGGCTGTTCTCCGGTCGTTTGTCAGTCCCAGACCGTAACATGCCGCCATCATGACTCTTGGATATGGAGCTTTTTTTTTCTGCAGAGAAAAGCATCAGGTCTGATGGCTGGGTAGATAAAAAAGTTTTAGGATAAAACATTATCGGCAATAGAATATTTGCAAATAATGATTTACTAATATATATATATATATATATACACTATTAAAGCAATAAATAGCAAAATCCACGTTTTATTCTGTATTTATTTAACTGTCAAGGATTTTTCTTTTGTTGTTTAAGTCTGTCACTTGCCCCCGATGATCTTCAGCGTACTTGTTGCTTCACCCTCCCACGTTTTTTTGTCAAATACACAACGTTGCTCGGTTTTTGTCATGATTTAGTCAGACTGAAAGAATCAGAAATCCTGTCTTCCTGCTCTGCAGATGAAAGAAAACTGTAAATGTCAGGGAAACCTATTGGAAGCGCTTAGATCCCCGTCTTTCAGCTGGAGGGGGTTTTGCGCGCTCTCTCTCTCTCTCTCTCTCACATGTTCTATTCTTCTTCAGATCTCATCCTCTACATTTAGTCTATTAAATTGGTTCATCGTTCAGTGTTTTGGGGGAAACGCTTAATGCCATCTCCACCACCATCAGCTGTGTAATTACATCTGAAGCCGATGCCACCGCTGACCCCGGCTCGCCCCCACACACGCACACACACACACTAATGAGCTCCCTGAGGAGCGGCGACAGCCAGAGCCGGAACCATAACCACCGATTTCCCCCCCCCTGTACACCACTTTACTGAGCGTCTCTGGTTTATTAAATCCTGTCTTCTTCCTCTCTTTGCAGTCGGGAAGACGTCCCTGATCACACGCTTCATGTATGACAGCTTTGACAACACGTATCAGGTAAGTGGTACCTCAGGCACCGGCCCAATAGTCTCTGAGGATCATTTTCCTCTCCAGCAATACACTCCTTCTATACATGGCCTCATTGGCTTCATTTTTCGCATAAATGTTTAGATTCATAATGTGCCATTTTGACACAATTTGGGGAAAAATCGGATTTTGGGGTCAATTGGTAAGTTTTGGTTTAGGCTAAGAAGGGGCGTGGTTGTTAGTTTACATAGGTTTAGGGTCTCTAGAAAATACATTTAAGTCAATTTAATTGTGCTATTCAATATGTGTGTGTGTTCATGTGTGAAAGTAGGTAAGGCAAGCAAAAAACAGATATTAAAACAGACACATTTGAAGGAAATACATGAGGAGCTCTGTAAGCCCTCAGGCGATGACTATTTCAAACCTTGCTCTCCAGCAGCCGGATCTCACTCGTCATCCTAAAAACAGAGAAAAAAGCGACAGTGCAGCTGCATCTGCACGCACGCAAAGGATCCTTGGATGAAAAAAAAAAACTGAGGTATTATTGTTTCATAGGCAAGAAAGAAAAAAAAAGGACATCTAAAGTAATGAAAAGGAATTGCAAAAATTCTCACAAAGCTATTCTCGCCACCTTCTCTTGTGTAGATTGTGTGTATTTTTTAGCACACTAGGGCTCTATATTAAGGGAGTGTACGTGTGGAGTATTATGAGCCTGTGTAATTTCTGGAAAGCCCTAAGAGGATTAGCCCTAAAAATATAGTCATCGCATCAATAAATAATAACACTGCAGGTGAAGGAAACCCGAGTTAACTTTTGCTTTACTAAACTCCACATAAGAAATACAATTTAATTCCCTAAAGTCCCTGAATGTTATTTATCACCTACTTAATAATAGTGCAGGTAAATATAACGCTATCACTTCAGTGCACCCACCGCTTCTCATCCTAGCTTTAGTGATTTAATAAATCACTGAAACTCAGAAGTGTTTTCACACACACACACACACACACGCGCACACACACACACACACACATTGTTTTTTTCTGGATTTATGAACAGTTTATGCAACAAATCCAGCTCTTTGATTATTTAAACCATTAGGGAAAAAAATCGCACATAAAGTTATTTACATCATGTAACTTTAATATATTTGAATGAATTTAAATTATTAATTCTTGTTCCCTGGTTCACATTACAGATTATTTCATAAAGCATTTATTTATTTTTTGACATTATTCTTTTTTTCATTTTTCTGCAAAGCCCTGATTTCTTTGGCCTCGCCTGCCAATCTCCCTACAATCAGTGTTCACACATCACTGTGTTGTGTCGTGAAGACATTTAAAAGGCACAGTGTGTGTGTCATTGTCTGCGTTGTGTTGAGCTGTGATGCTGTGGCTTTCTTCATCATCTTGTGCTTCTACATTCATATGTCACGACAGACTCCAGACGCAAGACATTTTGCACTGACTCTGTCTTTTGTGTTGTGGCTTAATCTCCATGATGCATAGATGCTTTTTATATACGTCACTCTCACAGATTGCTGTTGACAGCCTTTGCACTCATCAGTATCTCTGTGGTGGGAATATAAATTAATCCATTCGTTGATTCTTGTTAATGGAGAAGATTTGCAAATTATAATAAGGTTCTTTAAATACCCTCAGTGCCTAGTTCGGTCAATTTTAATCAAAAATCTTCAATCGTCACAGGGCTCAGGTTAATTGAACACAGATATATATATACATATATATACTTACTTAACTGACTCTTCCCAAGAGTATAATTATTGGCAAAATCCATCATAGTTAATTAACCAGGATTCCACTTTAAAAATCTTCTGATCTACTTCTGATACTTAGAATTAAAAGTATTTTTAAACCTAAAAATAATCTAGTAATGCAAACAGGAAACCTAATTAGTAATTTGGCCAACTTTTATGGTGCATTCAGGGGAATTAAGTAAAATGTCTCCTGGGGAAGGGGTGGGGGTTGTATTTCAGTCCAGTGTCATGGATGTAGTGGGACGTCTGTATTTTATAAGTCAGAGACAGTAAATGTGACACGAGGGTTGTCAGAGAATGGCAAACGCCTGCCCACGTCTGCCCGGAGTCAAGGTGGGCGTCTGTTCCTCCATGTGGTATGACTCAATTCAAGGCCGCGCCTGTAACTCACACACGGACGGCAGCACCATAAATCACAGCTTTGAAATCAAAGTCAGAGCTAAGTGCAGTCACTCTGGAGGAGCACGATGGGGAAACAAAGGAAAACGGCCTGAGGAGACTCGGGGCTCCCCCTCCCATTTTAAGTGGGCAGGCAGTCAAATAAAATCTGCTTATTAAATAATATCCCCACATGCTTTTTAATGTCAGTCTGCCCTGTGCTGTTGTAATGGCCTGTACATGGTTATTGTATCTGTGTTTAAAACACAAAGCTACAAGTCCACAGGACAACCTTTCCATTCCCCTCTCACAGTCACCTTGTTGTTGTTTTTTTTGTTTTCTTTTGAGTGGATTGTTATTTATTTTATAGGTGCCATAACCTGTACTTTGTTGTCATATATCAAAGCTGAAGCTGTGTGTCTCCTAAATGTGCATTTCATCCTGTGTGTGTGTGTGTGTGTGTTTGCATTTGAGTTTGCATGCTGTGTCCATCCTCTGTGTGTCTCTCCTCCCTGGATCAGTGTCAGGTGGGGGCTGGTAATGACGTGGCAGCTTTTTTTTTTAGCTCCACTACTCAGACCTTTGAGTATTAATTAAAATGCTGCATGCATTTGCTCAGTCTGTTAATGCCGGTCTGCTCAGAGGGGCGGACCGGGTTGATGAACACATTTTACGCAGAATCACACATCGGCACATGTTTTGTTTCCATCCGAGCCCAGCTTTTCAGATTTGAGCAGTTCAGGTTCCTTTTTTTTTTTAAAGAGAGGGAAAGAGGAGCGGTGGATTTTTTTTCTAGAGAACGAGGTTCAGCGGAGCGTGGTAGTGGCTTTAGTTCAGCGGGAGCAGGAAGTGAGCGAGGCGAGCCGGTTTTGCCGCCTGTAAGGCAGCAGACTCCCATCAAGCAGCCACCCAGGCGGAGGAGGCGCAGGCAGGCGTCCTCCTGCTAAAGGGCTGCGAGGCCTCCAGAGGCCCGGAGCTGCTGTCAGTCAATCAGGCCTGGCCACCAGGCTGTGACTGCGTCTGTCTGCTCACACAGATCCTGGAGCTCCCCGTGAATCTGGGCTCACTGCTGTGTGTGTGTGTGAGGAAAAGAACCCACGAAATGTGAATTGTTCACATCGTGATAATGATGTCCGTATTCAAGGATTCTTTATCAATCCATCACATGTTTTATTGGGGTGGAAAAAATTAAGAAGGTCCCTTTCAGCCTGATACAAATATAAGATAAAAAATAAGGTGCATATAAGTTTTTTTGACAAAACAAGTCATTTCAACATGTTATTTTCACTGTGATTTTCTTATAATTGATCAAATTCATCATCTCACTGACTGAATCTGCTTGAGGGTCGGTAGAAGGGTCAAATGTTTAGTTTATGTTGTAATCAGGGTTGAAAAAGAAATGGAACCCATCGTGCTTTGTGACGCAAGTAATGTGAGTTAAATAGACTAATTAAGAATGCACCGTCACAACCCATTAGTGCGCTTACAGATTTGGCATTCTGTAAGCGTCTGAAGAAAGAGGCACGCTCGCGCCCTGATTTATTTCCCTGTGCGCAGGCTCTGGATTTTTTCAAATTAATCAGATTTGGTGTGTTCACAAACTGCTGGTAAATACGCCACTGTGAGCAAATGCCAGTAAGTTTGCTGTTTCTCAAGGTCTGTTGGTTTAACAGCGTCCATGCCAGATGGAGGACCTTGAAAGTCCTGGTGGGAAAAAAAAAAAAAATATATATATATATATATATATTATTATTATTATTATTATTATTATTATTATTATTATGTTTATTTATTTTTTATTTTTAAACTATACTACAGGCTTTACACCCCATGACCTCTTCTGAGTATTTCAGAAAGGCTTGTGGGTTTCACCCAGCCAGTGGTGGTGAACAACATTAAAAATTCTATTCAAAATCTACTTATTTTATCATATCTTAAAATATAACAAATGTCTTACAGCAGCTATATTCAAGATAAAAATATATATATATTTAAATTGTAGAATCATTAAAAGAAAAAGTACCCATAGATATGTTAAAATACATATATTTTTTTGGTCCTCGTCACCGGCAGAACAAGCATGAAAGTCCTGTCCTCTTAGCAACGTGTGCTAGTTAAATATTTAAAGGAAACATTAATAATTTGTGGTGATCTAATTTGTTCATGTATGGTCGTCTGTGTGGGATTCTATATTTAAAACTCTAGCGAGGGAGAGAGAGAAAGAGCCCACAGTTTCTCCACCCAAAAAATAAAAATAAAAAACTCCTGCAAAAGCGCTTTGCTTTCGATCTCATTTAAACTACAATGTCACTAATCTAACTGCACATCAGCAACTTCTACTGTTTCTCAGCTGAGCCTAAAAGACTTGGTTAGAAAATACAGATTTATTTTGGAATCATTTTGAAAAGTATATTTTTTATTTGATTTACTATAATCTCATATGCAGCACTTTATCATTTCAATTCATCGAGCGTGGATTTTTAGCTTAGCTGGACCTGATCGGATCTTGAGTTTAAAAGGTAGAGAGTACATGGCGTGCTGTCCTCCTGCCAGACTCTCTCTGTCAGTCCGCTGAGGAAGCCGTCATCGCCACGGAAACCAGTGCGTGCGCCTGGTGCTGATGCTCGGCCCTGTCCAAGTGGGCCGCCGTGTGCACCCAGCTGGACTCACACACACACACACACAAACACACACAGATACAGATACACCAACAACTACACTCAGCAAAGATGGGAAGCAAACACGTCAAACGTGTCTTGGTTCAAATATCGGCATGAAATAATCAGAGAAGAAGAGAGAGTGCAGGTCACTTCCTGTCAGCGGGTCAGAGCCATCAGCTCAGGGCTCCAGCTGGTTGGCGCTGCAGTTTGCAAACTAGGGTCACACGGGGTGGAGCCATACAGCTGGGGACTGCGGCATTATCCCAGTCCAATCCTGCACAAGCTGCCTGTCGAGCCCTTTGCACCCTCACACACACACACACACACAGACACACACATGCATAGACACCAAACACCTGGACGCACAACTTTTTATTTTCCATTATTCCGTTTTTTTTCGTTTTTTTAAATACTGTTGCTTGTTTTTCGTGGTATTTATGGAGATGTTGATCCACGGTTATCTTCTTTCCCCCTAAATCAGGCCACAATTGGAATCGACTTCCTCTCGAAAACCATGTACTTGGAAGATCGAACGGTAAGAACCTCAGTTTTCTCATTTCTAAACTTGATGTCACAGTGAGGAGTCATGAAGGTATAAATCAATGTTTGTGTGTGTCTGTGTGTGTGTGTGTGCGTGCGTGCATGCGTGGGGGGGAGCCTCCTGTTCCCGGGGCTCTCGGACTATCTGAAATAATCCCCCAGCATCCTCAGCTCTCTCTCTGTGAACCCCAGGTGAGGCTGCAGCTCTGGGACACGGCGGGACAGGAGCGCTTCAGGAGCCTCATTCCCAGCTACATCCGGGACTCCACCGTGGCCGTGGTGGTCTACGACATAACGAGTCAGTGGAACCTTTCGTTCACTCACGCATGTATCACACACATCTGAAGATCTTTTGAAGGAAAAAAATATATAAATAAATCCACACACTCCTGTTGGTTAAATCTTATTTTTAAATTCCTCTCTCTGTCCACTCACATGAAGAGACACTGTGTTTTATAAGATATCTGATGCCATTTGAATTTGAGTCATCGCTCTGTAGCTTCATTTTCACCATTTTGTTTTACAGCAGAATGGAATGTCAAAAATCGGAGTTTCAGTCGCCTCTATGCCATTGTTTAAATCAGTTAAAATTGATTCAGTTATTGTGACATAGCTGCTAGCATGAGATTCGTTATTTAAAAAAAAAAAAAAAACATTGCATAAAGATTCACCATTGCCATTTTTACCTTTCACCTGGAAACATAAAGTCTGTTTCAGTAAATTATAACTCTGAGAATAGGACTTCGTGCCAGGAATCCCCCATACTCAATGAACGTGGCAATGTCCAAAGATTTTAAGATTGGTGCCTTAAGATCATAATGTTGAGATACCACATTTTTTTCCCTCATCATTATTATGTTAATTGTTTGTCTTATGTTCACAAAAATATTAAACTCCTTTTGATCTTGTAGATTTCAGATCATTTTTCGCGACCTTCAGAAACACCAAACACGTCACTGATGAAATGTTAATGTTTTTTTTTTATTTTGAGCAGGAACAGTACTCTTTCCTGTCAGCGACATCTTTAATTTGACTCCGCTCCGTTTTCTGGTCTCCACAGACGTGAACTCCTTCCAGCAGACGACCAAATGGATCGACGACGTCCGGACGGAGAGAGGAAGTGATGTCATCATCATGCTCGTGGGCAATAAGACGGATCTGGCAGATAAGAGGTACGTGGTTGGTCCTCCTGACTGCCCTGGTTGTGTGTCATTTGGCCTTTTAAGACGGCGTTTTTTGTTTTTCTTTCCTTCATGTCCCGTCACCGTGGCAACCGGGATGTACAAAGTGTCTGGAGCAAACGTCAGACTGAGTGAACAGGCTGTGTCTGCAGAGATGTTAATAATGGATATAAATAACACTGCAGTGTTTATTGAAGATGGGTCTATGAAATTAATGTTTGCCACATAATATATCGGCTATCATATTCATTATACTCATGTGCTTTATGGCTTGTTCTTATTTTTTCATACATTTGCAATTTGCACTGTATATACAGTACACCATGTATGTATGTATATAAAGGTGAAGATGATTTTTTTATGAAAAGGGAGAGTTCAGCCTGAAAAGCACATAATAATAATAATAATAATAATAATAATAATAATAATAATTATTATTATTATTATTATTATTATTATTATTATTATAATTATAATAATTATAATTTATTTTATTGGCCGGGCCTTTTTTGGCAAAAAAAAAAGACCGTTATAATTTTTATTTTAAGATTATTAGAACAAGACAATAGGTATAGAAATACGGGTTTGGTAAGAGTGAGTAAGCCAGTTTTAATTTTGGGTTGGGTTTGACATGTGTCCTGGTGCCAAAATGCATTAAAGTTGCACACCTTATTCACGATAATATTTATTTTTTGTTAATGTCCATTTCTTGACATTCTTATAAGATGAGAAAAATGTAACTATTCCACTTCACATTTATCACTGTTTTGGACCTACAGGCATTTTAATAGTTTTCATTATTTTAAGACCTGGACCATATGGCAGTGTTGAGCATTTACCATATAGTCACAGAGAGCAGGAGCGTTAACGGCTCTGTTCATGTGTCAGGGCGACACAAAGAACATTCCCAGGAGCTCTCAGATGGGTCTTAGATCCAACATTTAGTTGTGACTGAAGGCGAGTCAGAAAAAACTGCTGGCGATGGCAGTTTCCTGCTTCATCTCACTGGATCTGTCAATAAAAACTCAGGCTGAGCACAGAGGCTCTTCAGTTTCAGGCAGAGAAACGGAGAGATTGCATTTTTATTTCTTTATTGTAGGATGTGTTGGGCATGGCCAAGCAAACCTAATGCAAAACGAGAACAAGAGAAAAAATAATAATTATACCAACAATCTAAAGAGCCCTGGTAATGGTTAAACCTTTCCCCCTTTAATTTATGGCTGGTTTATATCATCTGTGATTTATTTTTGAAAAGGTCAAGGACAGTCGGACACTACTGTATGGTAAAGCATGAAAATACCATCTACCGCATTAATATGACCTCAGCGTGCTTATTTCATTCTTTCTGGAGGTAAATCCGTCAAACTGCTTCCAAAATCTATGCAGAAAATAAAAAATGTGGCCTTTGACTGCTTTTTAAATTGCAGCCCTCCATTTTCCTTCCAACTGCACTGTAATTGACCAATTATTCTGAATCTCATAAATATATATTTTCTCTTATATATTTCTCTTTTTTTTATTTTTTATTCATTAATAAGAAGGGGAAGTTAATCACAGTGACACCACTCATGCAGATTTGTTTGAGGTTGGCAGTGAATGTATCACACACACACACACACACACACACACACACACACAGGATAAATGCTGTTGTCACCGTCGGTTCTGTTGTGTGTACTCACTGACCGCAAGGGTGATAGATTTTATCTGGATTCACTTATGGTGGTTGCAAAAATATTCATGGAATCATAGACGAGTGGGTGAGGAACATGATCTGACATCACTTTAAATAAAAATGGCTGATGGGGGGGGGGTGGAATGAAAGTGTGTCATAGGACATTTTATTTATTTATATATATATATATATATATTTATTTATTTTTTCTCACTGCTTTGCTGTGAGAAGAAACTCAGGTGGGAAATAAAGTATGCAGAGTTTAACTGAGCCCCTGCGGAGCTACAGGGGAAATCAGCTGTGCCGAAGTGGCCTGGTACAGAAGGCCACATCCTCCCGGCTTGCTCAGGAAGCGATTTATTTATTTATTTATTTGGTATAGCTCTACTCGTTAAGTCGGTACATTAATGAATGACTCTGTCGGCTGGTCTCATCTTTTTTTATCACCCTACTGCGATACTACGGTGTTGAATCAGGTATTCAATGAATTCCTTTTATCTCTGTCATGTTATACGTACGTTGTACGTAAGATAAAACGTATATCTTTCAGCATCCATGCGTTAACTGCCGTGCCGTGATTTATCCTAGCGCCTGTGCATCATCACTGACGGATGATCATTTGTAAAGTTGTGATGGTGCATGCAGATCCAAAGCAGCTATTAATTGGAAATAGTACGTTTAGCTACTCGGACCCATTCAATCAGGTTGGTTTTAGATTTCCAAGGTGCGTTAAAAAAATATATATATATCGTACATTTTTATTGAACTCCCCATAACTAGAACAATAAACATGATCACCAAAATTGAACAGCAAAACCAAAAGAAACCAAAAAAAAGCCATCCGCCTTATGACGATGATGATGATGATGACGATGACAAATCCTGGCTGTTGTTTTTAAGTTGGGGCTCATACAGATTGCATCCAGAAATAGCTGCAGAGGCACCGGTGGAACTCACCGGTGTTATGTAAATACATCTCTCATAAAAGTCTCACAAAAGAGTGTTTTTTTGTTCTCCTGTGCTCCCACACAACGGGAGAGTTATTTAAGGAGAGGAGAAGCGCTTAAATAAATCTGTCTCCGCGTTTGAGGCTCCGTGTTTGAGGCTAACTTGTTATGAGATGGGGGGGGAATAAGAATGATTGTCACATTTTTTTATTTTATTTTTCATTTTTTTAAATTGCATTTGTGTCTAAGACACAGTGATGAGGTCATGGTTGCAGACGGATGGAAGCCACTGGTGTAAGTGAACCTGTTGACTGTGGACTCAGCAGGTTGCAGCACTGTTTTTTTAATATGATTCATTAAAATGGAATGCCTTGGCTGTGATTAATTTCTCCCAGCACAGTGCAATTAATCACTCTCAGTCGTTAGCTAATTAGGTCTGGTGTGAGAGCAACGGGCGCTTTAGCTGCGGATCGCGGGCCCTCGCTGCGAGTCCGGTGTGGCATCCGCTTGCCTTTGTTAATATTTATAGAATATTCATGTGTGTGTTCTCTGCCTTTATCCTGTCAAGTGTAAACATCTGGGATTCATTCATCTGATTTTAATAATCCTGTTTTTATTTTCACAGGCAGATCACCATCGAGGAAGGTGAGCAGAGGGCCAAAGAGCTGAGTGTCATGTTCATAGAGACCAGTGCCAAGACGGGTTACAACGTCAAACAGGTGAGTGAGTTCCATGATGCCTCAATTTAAATAAAATAAAATAAAAAATACTATTTTTGACCAGATGATGTTAGCAGTTTTCGCAAATTTGTCATTTACCACTTAAGTGTCTATATAATTCTTATTATAGATATTTCATATTATATTATATTTTTATATATTCATTGTTTTGCCTCTCAAACGTCTCTTGTAAAAAAAAATACATATTCCAGATTTAATCTCCTTTGTTTTGAGCTGAAGTCTCAAAGTTCTCAACAGAAAAAAAAAAAATATATATATATATATATATATATACTTTATATATATATATATATTTAGGGGTAGGGGAGATTAAATCTGGAAATTGCAGTATCATCCTGTGTGTGCCACCGCCTGCTGTCCTCATCCACATCGTCTCCAGGGTGCGTTCCGTTCCGCTAATGATGAGAGAGATTTGGTGGCGCCTGGTTCTGAAACGGTGATTTGTCTCTAAACAGATGTTTGTTGTTTAAAAAAAGCAACAACAACAACGTCTGTCTGTGGAGTTGATAAGAACAGAGAAATGAAGACAAGACTGTTGCTGTTGTGTGCGTGAGTGTCGGGTGAATGGCGTCTCAGAGCAGCACAGACAGAGGAGGCTATTCTTCAGCAGGGTGCAACCTGCACCGAAACCGCTGCATCGTCATGCTTTTTTTAATTTATTCACAACCTCCCGTGCGATAATCTCAATCCAATTGACACCTTCGGCACAGAAATGTGAAATGTATAAAGCAGCAATCCTGCTAACAAATGTGAAACTTGTTTTTATTTATTTCATTTGATTTGTTATCGTTTTGACTTTCAGTGAAAGGCCCATGTTGTGTATTCCTGACTCTTTCCCGTTTCCGTCCCTCTCCAGCTGTTTCGTCGCGTGGCGGCCGCTCTTCCCGGAATGGAAAGTATGCAGGAAACAAGCAAAGAAGGGAGTATCCTTTGACCGGTGTACACGTCATGAACGTGATATTTCGAGGTTTTATTTATTTCCGATATGTGTTCCAGTAATAATGTGCGCTAAAATGTGCATTCTCGGTTAAGAGTTCCAGCTCCGACAACTATTCAAATATGTGTCACCGAATAATTGAAATATCAGAAATGTCGTGATGACTCATAAAAACAACACCACACACACACATACACACTGCCTAGCTGTATTGTTATTACACGTAGAGGGAGTGAATCTGCTCTATAAATTCTCTGGGGAATATTCCACCATGCTGAAATGCTGGTGTTTGCGTTCTGATGTCGGAGGAGATAAACGCAGCAGAGCAGAGAGATTTGATCTGATTTATTCATCAGTGACTAAAACCAGCCCTCGGGCTGTCTGAGCTCCTCTCACGCTCCGGTGTTGATTTCTTCTTTTTTTTTTTTTTTTAAACAATGTGGGCAACAATAAGACAAGGCTACACTCTTTTAGAGGCTAGAGATGACATTTTGCAAATATTAACGGGACATCTATAATTCAACTGGGGACACCATTTTTATCTTGGTTTTACTTCTTTGGAAGTCAACCATTTATGTAGTTCCACTCATTCAAACATTTAAAAGAATAAATGAAGTTTAAATTAAAAACTGTAACATGACAACCTTTACATTTGAGTTATTTTAACTCAATGAAGGATTTATTTTTTTATCACGGAATGTCTTGAATATGAATTTACAGAGCAACTAGTCCATCTAAATATTCCGATTTATCCCGTCTGACCCTGTGGCTCTGACCTTTGACCTCTTCCTCACCTTTCCACACTGAGCTGTATCTAACACGCAGGGCCACCATCAGAGTGATGATAGTCTATGAACGTGTGCCTCTGCCTCTCCTCTGACAGCAGCAGTCCTTCACGGGCTCCTCAGTACACAAAGCTGGCTGCCATCGCCATGGTAACCGTGGGTGAATTATGAAATGCTTTTGATTTTAACCACGTACGTGCATTCGGCTGTATCGTTTTTTTCTTTCTCTCGTCCCTGACTCTCAGGGTGCTGACCTTGGGGTTGACCTTTTGGTCTGTGTCGTCAAAGATTTGCTCCACTTTTTTTCTTTTTCTTTTTTTTTTTTTGCTCTCATGATTTATTGCTCTAATTTACCTGAACGAGGTAATGGGAGGAGGGAGGTTGGGAGGAGGGAGGTTGGGCGGGAGTGGTGTGAGGTGGAGGTGTGGTGATGGATGACAGGAGTTGACAGATCTTCTTGTGCCTCTTCATGGAGAAACTCCGGTATTGATCTGATCTGGGAGAGAGGTGGAAAAATAGACTCCAGTCTAACACTGCGTGCGTGCGTGCGTGCGGGCGTTACAGCCTCAAACTGTATCATCACTTATAATTCTAATAAGGATAGCCTCAATATGTTCAAACCGCAAAAGTAAGCAGTTTGAAAACGTAAAGTTGATCAAAGTTGAACATTTCTCTTCTAGATTATTTAACAGTGTTTGAGTGCAATCATCGGTGGATGGAGTTCCATTTAAACACCATTCGCATTCTGATCTCTTGTCCCCTCGTCATTGCCAGTTTTAAATTGAGCGTGGCCGGGTCACGCTCAATCCATGGCGGGTGTCGATGCCGATGGGACGCTCTGTCTGAGCACGGCTTCCTGCCTCGTGGCAGAACATTATCACCAGCCCAGGTTTTTTTTTTTTTTCTTCTTCATTTTGACCCAGCTCCGTGCTTGGGGGTCGTCCACGTTAATAAGAGAAAGTTGGAAAAAGAATTAAATGGTCCTGATTCCATTTTTACAGGTAGATTGTTTTGTATAAATGATGGAATAAGTAAGTGTAAGTCCCCCTGATTGCATTTTGTTATTGTGTTATCATATATATATATATATACACACACATATATATATATATGTGTGTGTATGTGTTGTTGTGCTGTGTCTGTTGTTTAAGAGCCTCTTCATTAACTGTGTCGGTTTATCATTAAAATATCAATTTTTAATACAGCTACTGTTGGTTATAGACACATTCACTCTGCAGGAGTTGCTGTAGACTATATCTACACACTCGCACACAGACACACACAGGTATCGGAGGACTAAAATATTCAGGGCTGCAGCTGCTCATTTGGTTTGCTAATGTCAGCTGCAGCGCTGAGGCCTCCAGATTCCAGATGGAAACCAATCCAAATGGGACCATTAAGTCTAATGTTACCTTCCTTCATACGGAGCCGTGACAGGTCGACATGCAAACATGTAAAATATTACACAAAGACACACACGTACACACACACTGACAGACTGCCGCACTGAACTGTGAGCAGCAGCCGGCGTCCCACTGTAGGATATGAGCCACCGTGGGTGTTGTTGTTTCCAGTCTAACTTTGCATGCAATATGTAGGCCACCCTTTCTCTGCCCTCTCTTAAAGATGCTCTGCAGAGCCAGAGACTGTGGCCAACATCATTTCTCCAACAATCGAGGAGCAGATTCCTATTGGAGCTGAATCATTTTGACCCTCCCATCGTGCAGAAATACGGGAGTTAGAAATCCATTGAAATGGAGACACTTTTCATTCGAATTTGGGGTTTTAAATGAGGCGGTGGTTTATTGTTGAGTCTCATTTTTGGCTGTTGATGCGTCCATGATGCCTGGTCTGGAGAAACACATGTAGATGTGGTATGTGGCACCACCTAGTGTTCGTAAAGTAATATTACACTACAGAATCATGTCAAATTCTAAAAGAAGCTGCATTTGTTTCTCTTTAGAAATGAGGATCACGGATACAATTAATTCAGGTGCATGAAACTGAGCACATGTTTCCAAAGCTTCCTTAACTTTCTCTCCAGTGATCGACATCAAGATTGACAAACTGCAGGAGCCCCAGACCACTGAGGGAGGCTGCTCCTGTTAATACTCAGAACATCGAAAACACCACAGGCTTCATGTTACGTTGCTTCCTATTGGTTAACTTGCACGTCCAGAATATCTGCTCACCTGGCTATTGGTCACCAGTTGGAATTAACCATACGGGAATTTGGTTCTAAAGTCCTACTTTGTGAGAGAAACGGCCAAAATGCTGAAATCTAAAAAAAAAACAACAGAAAAAACGCTTTTTATTTGTTTTTATGAATACGCAGATAACGAAAAGAACAGATGATGATTGAGATGTCGCTGTTGTTTTCAGTCATAACAGAATCAGAACCATGTTTAATCCTCCCCAGCAGGCCTTGGCCTGGTGGTGCAGTGGACCAATCACAGCGTTACGGGACAAACTGAACCGTAAAACATGTTGAGTATCTAATGCATGCCTAGTTTTTTTGAGCATAGGTACCGTCTGACCCGTGTACACACAAACGTTTGAATATGTAAATTATACACACGTGACTTAATGCACTCCCATCAGTCCAAGTGTTTTTGTTTATCGAAATGCATTTGTATATTTGACTTTGGAAAAAATCTTTTTTTGGTCATGTGTGCGTCTATGTGTGGGTGTGTGCGTGTGTGTGTGTGGGTGTGTGTGTGTGTGCGTGCGCGCACTTCCTGTATAGGCAGCGTTAGAATGCAAATGTGTAGAGGGCCACTGCCAAGTCATTGTGTCATTGTTGCCACATCACGTCACCGTGTTCGCTGGTCACCTCGTGGTCGTCGTCATGGTGATAGTGTCGTCGGTGAGAGTCTGAGTCGCTGTCGTAGAGGATCTGTAGACTTTACACACCGGCTCTGTGATTAAAAAAAAAAAAAAAAAAAAAAATCCACTTCCATTCCTGTCAACAGAACGATTTGCACATGTAGACATTTCAGGTGAAGATGAAGTTGGGAGGGAAAACAAAGCTTCATTCTAAATGTACAGTCACATGTCCACACTGAGATGAGCTTTTTTTTGTTTAATCTTTTTGCTGCTTGTGTTTGAACTGACCTGATGTTAGCAGTGTGCAATGTTGTCTTCTCTGTCTCTCTCTATTGTTTTTATGTATTTTTTATTACCAGAGCCTGGTATCCATCATAACGTTCTGGTGTTGAGAACACTACTTTGTGTTGACTCGTCTTTGAAGTGAAATCTCACTGCACTTTTTCAACAACATGTTTTAGAGTTAGAGTGACAATGTAAGTCTTAGAAACATGTCAAAAAATAAATAAAAATCATAACCATGGGAATCTTTATCTCCAGAACATTTGAGCTACTGTATTTTAAAGTTTAGATTGAAAGTCTCTATGAATTGTTGACACATGTCCATGTCCTCTTGTTTCTAACCCACATAATCTGCCAAATATTAAATCATGAATAATAATCATTATATTATATTATTGTGATTGTTATGATTATGATTATGATTATTATTTGGAATCCCTCAAAATGAAAATAATAATAATTATTATATTATTATAACACTGTTATACATATAACACTCACTGAGTAGTGGACAACACCATTGATCTGTAGTTATAAACGTCCCTGTGTATTTAGACCATTTTTAACATTTTCCCTTCGACATGGACCAAGTGATGCCACACAAAAAAAAAAGTCTGTGTGTTGTGTTTTGTTGTGTCCGGGGATCAGTGTGAGTGTGTGTGTGTGTGTGTGTGGGGACAGAGATCCAGCATGTCTCTCCAAACGATGAATAAAGATGTCTTATTACCTAACCCACGCAGGACGTCCTCTCTCCTCCTTCCCCTGTCCTACCTCGCCGGTAGTTTTACGTCACCAGCATGAGGTGCATAAACAGCGTGTGATTATTGTCGGTTAGTGATAATGAAGCAACGGCTGTGTCACACAGGTGTTGGAACAGGTATTTTCTACGTGTTGTGACGCGTGGCCAGCTCCTGGTTTGACACCACATCAAAATGTCCAGAGTTTCTGTTGATTCCTCACTGGAGCCGCTGGGTTTAACCCACGGAGACGAAACGAGCCACTGTTGTTGTTGCCCAGTGCTCATTTAATAAAAGGTAAATCACCACGAGGAATGAACACGTGAGAAAGTGAGAATAATCCGTGTTTCCTATAAAACCCAAAATGCAATGTTAATTCGGATATTTCTTCAGATTCCTGCAGAGGGTGAGACATGGTGATTGACATCAGAGTGCTTAACTCCACATTAAAACAAAAACAAAAAACGATTTAAAGCATGTCATTCTTAATTGTACTCAAAATAAATCTGGTCGATAGCTCTTGTTGCTGCTATGACGACCAGGTTCTAGTTCGCTGCACTGGTTGTACTTCAGGTGTTTTGTTCTTTTACTCGTCTTTATTCTTGTGTTTTATTCCAGACTCTGTACACAGGTAGTTGGAATGTAGTTTTGGATTGAGCAAAGGGTCTTTCGCCATTGTTTTGACTCTTTGGCGCAGTGAAATAAGTTTGTGGTTCTCCGTTATTAGTCAGTCACTCACCTGAGCAATCTGCAGAGGCGGACTATATCCCGGTACATTTAATAAATGTGATTTATCTTTAGTATAATTGTCATGTACTTTAATATTCCTACGTGATGCTAATGTATGCTGGTTCACTCTAGATCCTTGTTTTTTTTTGTTTTTTTTTTAATAACACCTCTGTAATCATTTTGAATCATAATTTGAATGTGGTAATGGCACCCGTCTCACTCTGACAATGACCAACCTGTTTCCTGTTTGTTGTTTTCCAGTCTAATCCCAATGATGAATCAGGAGACCAGTAAACACGTTGTGAAACCGAAACTGGTCCTGAGCCAGTCCCCCCCCCCCCCCCCCCCCCTTTGCGTCCCCCCCCCCCCAACACGTTTGCGTTTGTTTTCTGCCAGTCGTCCAGACGTTGGGAGAAAAGGAGCTGAATCAGTTACAGGAATGTGGGAGAATCAAAAACGGCTCTGGATAAGGCCAAAAAAAGTTGGGTGTATGTCACCTGTCAAAAATTTCCTGCTGCAACTAGTTTTCCCACCAAACCAGCCTGACCACTAACGGATTGTTCTTCTTCCCACAGGGAAACAAACAAAAAAAAAAAACATTGACCTGAATAAGAGTGAGACACCAAGCACATGTGATCTAACACATGTCAATAAATCCTCATTTTCCCCTACATCAGCCTCCTCAGACCATCCTGCCTGTGAGTTTTTTTTTTCTTTTCGATCCGGCGCTCTCGTTTCTCCTAACATGGAATATTTGCCAGATGCTCGTTGAATGTAGATTTTAATCCACTTTCATGGATGAATGAGTCTTTTGTAGCATTGTGGCCCACAGAAGTTAAGAGTCGCTATATTTTGCTGTGCATTGATCTCCCATTGGCCTCGCTTATTTTTAGTCACATTTGAACTTTTGAAAGTGTGATGAATGATGCAGAGAGAAGTGTTTTGTCCCTTTCTTTGAACTCAGGATTTTTTTAAATCATGAGAGTGGCCTCCCGGAGACACATGGTGCCATCAGAATTAGGCAAAAAAGAAAACATGTTCTTTTGAAAAATACTTTTTTTTAATTAAATACTTAAACAAAACTAAAACAAATAACTTATATTGCGGGTTCAGCAGAGGCGTATGTGAAAGGGATTGGTCCTCAGGAGACCATCTGGACTGGTGGGGTGGGGTGGGGGGGGTCCCGGGGTGTCCGTCCCTATGGGACAGCTGAACCAAATCCCACAGCACCAGCTGGGGGAATTAAGCCTGGAATAAATAATGGCGGGGGGGCACCTTTGGCTGAGGGACAAAACAATAGTTTTGACAGGGACACAAATGGCTCCTCGGGGCCCAACGGCCTCAACTTTCCCTGCGCTGACGGGGATGAGTCAAGTCTGCATGTCACACGCGTCACGTCTGTCTCCTCTTTGTTTTTGTTTAAAAAGTGTCATCAGTTGAAAGCCTGCGCCAGGATTTCATTTCCCTTAAAAAGAGAGAGAGAAAAAAACACGTTAATCCACATTTTGATAAATAAATAAAGTTCCTCTGCTCTTTATATTATTCACAGTTTTTATTTTTAATCATTTTATTTCTCTTTTTTTTTGTCATTGGTCCCACAGCAGGGAGAAGTGAAGACTCACACGTTGCTGCCGGAGACTATTCTCTCTCTGTGCTGCATGGTCAGACTGAACCTTCTGAAGATGGCCGGTAGTTTCAGCATTGTTCTGCTCGACCTCGAGGAAACACTTAAAACAAAAAGGGAAAATGTTTCTATGGGAGGTGCTAATGGGAAAAAAAAAACTTTGTGGACACACGACCTCATTGACGTAGACATGTGAGTGGCTCAGTGTGCTTGGAATTCCCCCCTTTTTTTTGGAAGAGGCTTAAAAAAAATTCTTCAAATTCAACACTGATTTTAAGCAAGATTCACCAGGTGGTCACATTAGCAGAGAGGTGTTGGCAGGGAAAATGATATCAAGAGGTCAAAGGTCACATCTTTTTGTGTTTTTTTCTGTTTGTATGCCTTAAAATGTCCAATTATTCACATTAGCTTTAACGTGTGTGTGTGTTTAATCATTCAGACTCACCACTCGGCTTGTATGGAGGGTTTAACCTCTGACCTCTCCCCTTCTGCTTCCTCCTTCCGCCCGTCCTCCTGGTCCTCCTGGGCCTCCGCGTCCTCCGCTATCCGCTCCCACAGCAGGTCGTCCACCCACAGGGCCTGTTGCAGGCTGAGGCCTCGGCCCACGCACGTCACCCGCCGGCACAGAGGGCAGCCCACGGTCAGCAGGCCGCTCCGGGCCCGGGACATGGTCTCCAGGCACGGCTCGCAGAAGGTGTGTCTGCAGTGGAGCACCCGCGGGACCCGGTCCATCCTGGAGTAAGGCTGGAGACAGACGCTGCACTCGGTGTCCTCACACAGGACCATGGTAGGGCTGAGGGACACGTCCTCTGGTTGGAGACAATCACTGAGGGAGACTAGAGTCTGACTGGTCCAAATTCAAGGTTGGCTTCTCTGGTAAACAGAATTATTGGTTTCAATTATAACCATGTGAGTTGTTAAATGAAACTAAAAATAAAAAAACATGTTCCTCTATTTTTCAAATTAAATTAAGGCTTCAAATTAGATTTTCAAAACAGTTCTCTGTATTAACAGTGAGATGTAACTGTACAGCCAAATCAGAAATGTACATTTAAAAATTGACCCCAATCATAATCATCACAATCAGCTTATTTATTGGCATACAAGGAGTTGGACTTTTTTTTTTTTAATCCGTTCTATATTTCCTTAAAAATTCACAGTGTGGTGGATTCAAAAAAGAATCGGTCAAAAGAAGCGAGATAGAAATAATAAGTATAAATAGAATAAAGACTATAAACAAATCAAACAGTACAGAATATATCATTACTAACCAGAGATGTATTGTTTTAGACATGAACAGTGAACATCTAATAAAACAGTTTATAACAACTCTATATGTACAACTTAATGAAAGAACAGTTTTCATTCGGAGTGGTGTACTCACTCAGATTATAATCCGTTAAGGGTCAGTGCTGCAAGTGTTCTCTGTGGATCTGTCTGTGTCTCATGTCTCTTAATCTCCAACGGAACAGCTGCACAGCCAGGGAGGCTTTGTCCCGGTGGGAGGAGAGAGGGGGGAGGAGACCTGATGGCTCCTCCCCGTTTATGGTGTACATGCCTCGTTAATAGTATTATTATTTATAATACTAATCATTTATGTCATTAAATACTTCTGTTACCATAAATCCTCTCGTTATTAACACATTTCAAAGTAAGGTTGGTAAAACGGAGGGCTCGTCCGGGATTTGAACCCGGGACCTCTCGCACCCAAAGCGAGAATCATACCCCTAGACCAACGAGCCATACAATATTTGTGATATGTTGTCTTTATAAACATTAGCAACTGAATATCAATACTTCATGAATATTGTTATAATGTGTGCCCGTGTGTTTGCACGCGCGCGTGTTTGTGCTCACGCGTGGGTGTTTTGACATGCAGGACTTTCTATTTGTGGAAAAACAAGCAGCTTCGATTAAACAACCAAGTAAATCAATAACGCATTTAACTTATTATGTCGGTTATTTAAATGTCATTATAATCACAATAAATCAATAAAGAAAATGAATCCGATGAAAGGTAGTCAAAAAAAGTGGGCTCGTCCGGGATTTGAACCCGGGACCTCTCGCACCCGAAGCGAGAATCATACCCCTAGACCAACGAGCCACGTGTTCAGTGGAGTCGGTTTAACCAGATTAATCCATGCAACTGCCCTAAAATGGGGCAGTGATACATCTTAATCATTGAAGTTGTATATAAATGTGTATAAACAGAAAAATACACGGGTAAATGATTGGTTTTAAACATGTAGCATACGTAAATATACAGTTCAGAGTATATATTCCATACCTGACTTACACGGAGCTCTTCAGAGAGACGTACGGCGTGATGAGGTCACAGGCTGGGGGTGGAGTTACCGCCTTACAACCGGAAGTGCTCTGATGTTCAGTTAACGATGTAAACAGAAGCAAACAACGTACATTTGACCTTTAATGGCGTTTTTTCATGTTAAATGGTCTGACCAATGCACCGAACTTAAGCTATAACCCAAACTAACAACATGGAACGCTAGTTATGTAATTTAAACTCTTTAACCGGAGTCGCTGGTGCTCCGTGTTGTCATGTTTAGCTAGTAAAGTTCATGCGTTCTCAGTTGTTGCTAGGTTAGCCAACTTTTTATTATTTCACGTGTTTAAGTAAAATAAACTTGGCTGACACCTCTGACCAGATGGAGACTAATTTGGGATCTCTGCAGAATCCTGATATCAGGTAAAGTCTAGTCATCTCTTCATATCACAGACTTTCACGGATTTAGCTCAAATCCACTTTGTTCTGACGTTTTAATCATGTGTGTTCCAGCTCGGTCCTGTCGTCATGTGAGCCAGAGCTCCAGGAGCTGATGAGACAGATCGATATCATGATCAATCAACAGAAGAGGAGCTGGGAGGCAGAGAACCAGACCCTGAAGCTCAGGCTGAAGAGTGGAGAAGAGGACCTGCAGACCTCCAGGACTCTCATCAACCGGAGGGACATGGAGGTGAAGAAAGAAAAGAACCTGACTAAAGTTTTATTTGTTCATATTAAATCACTTATAGAATCTGAACTGCGGCTCTTTAATAAAATACCCTTTGTGTGATTTTATTCTGAGGGGGCTAACATTGTTTTTTAAATTGTGCCAGGGCCCAGAACTGTTACATGAAACATACACTTTCTTAATTATGTTATTATATTAAAAGATTTATTCGTTTTTTATTTACTCCCCACAGATTGGTTCCCTCTGTAAGCAGCTGGACGATGTTCAGTCTAATCGACATGACTTAAGTGCCAAGTACGAACAACTGCTGTTGAATGTCCGTGAAGAGGTGAGACAACTTGTTATTAACAACCAAAAATACTTTTTCTTGGGAACAATATATATTCTTTTTTTTTGCATTTTTACCTGCAGTTAGAGAAATTAAAGAGAAGCTATCACAAGCTCCAGCGCAAACAACTCAAGGAGAGCAGCAGAGGAGCGAGAGAGATGGAGCTTTCAGAGGTGAGAACATGCAACAATCCATTTCCATCACACTCCTCTAAAAATTGATCTTTACTGCCATCTGCTGTTTGAGCCTTGTCACCCCTCCTTTGTCTTACAGGAAAGTCATCAGCGCTCTGCAGAGTGGGACCAGCAACAGGTTCAGTACCAGAAACAGCTGACGGCACTGGAGGCCCGGAACAGGAGCCTGAATGATGAGCTCACACGTGTCGAAGTAAGAGCAAAAAATATGAGACAGTGATACGAAGCCTAAGTGGAGTCAGGTCATATATATATATATATATATATATATATATACACACACACACACACACACACACACACACACACACACACACACACTGCACGTTTTTATTTATATATATATATATTTTTTTTTTGTCTTTAATTTGTTTTCCAGTCCCAGTTTGTGTCGCTGCAGATAGAGAAGGAGCACAGGGAGTGTTGTTCAGAGGTGTGCAAGCTGCGTTCTCAGCTGGAGAAGACTCAGCACAGCCTGCACGCTCAGGAGCTGGAACTGGAGCGACTGCGTCCACTGGAGATGATGCTGGGACAGTCCCACAGAGAGCAGCAGGTTGGTAGAATGATAGGAATGGAGAGAAAAAAAAGCAGCAGCAGATTAAAATGTTTATGGTGGGACCCAAAGCTTCACTTTTAGTATATGGCCTCATACCAGAAATTTTTTTTTACAATTAATTCACCGGCATGTTTAAAAATGTAATTTCTTTCTCCATTAGACCCGTTAACAATAAGGCTGGAATGTATTTTTTTTATATCATCTGATGGCTCCACAGCTGTCTTCAGAGGAACATGGGGAACTTCACACCACGCTGGATCTCCAAAGGCTTCACAATGAATCTGCCAGACTCAGCCAAGCTCTGCAGGTCAAAGATCAAATCATTCGGTGGGTGACCGGCTGTTTTCAGTGTGTAGTACCGCAAAGATACACAAGAGGGCGTCCTTTACCGTGATTGGCTGCATTTGGAAACAGGTGTAGTTGATTTTCTTAGTGATTTTTGGACGCTGCTGTGTGTGCAGCTCTCTGGAGAAGTGTGTACAAACCCAGGGTGTGGAAACCCTCAGACAAGATCTGGAGAGGACGTCCACCAAGCTGCAATGTGCCCAAGCATGTGGGGTTCATCTCAAAGGAGAAGTGGCCAGTCTCCAGGAGAGGTGAATGCAGGACTCACCCATCATTGACATTGTGATTAATATTATTTTTGGCTCATATAAGCCTGGTGTTCTGTGGGATAATGATTCTCCATTTTTTTGGATTTGGTGATTTCCTTAGACTGGATAAAGAGAACCGAGAGAGAGCCGACCACTCCAAGACGGAACAACATCTGATAAGCTTGAAAGCACAACATGACTCTTCTAAAGCTGAAATTAAAAAGGTCACACCACGTTTTTATTTCTTTTCTAACTAACTTTCCCCTCGTGTTTACGTCAATCATCTTCACCTAACATCTTCTCGCCTGTGTGGATTTATCCTACAGCTCAGAGAGGAGCTGCAGCGGGCCCAGCAGACTCACAGCGGTGAGGTGGAGGGAATGAGGAAGGAAGTGTCCAAGCTGACCTCCGACCTGCACCAACGCAACCTCGCGATTTCCTCTCTGAGCGGCTCCTCGTCCGGCCTCCAGCAGCAGCAGCAGCAGATCCGTGGAGAGATGGAGCAGAGGGTGAGCAAAGCGTCAAATCTCCATATCTGGTTTAAAAAAATATATATCCAAAATGGAGAATTTAATACCAGTGTTGGATTTTATGAAAACTACCAAACCCTCTTTGAATGTTAATATTTATTATGTGTACATAAAGTTAATGATATTAATGAATGGCTGTGGGCAGAGGGTTTTCACAGTCTGCGTCACTGATTGGTTTAAAATCTTAAAAAGCAGTGCCCATTTTATTATTATTATTTTTTAATGTCCAAGATTGTGTTTTGTGACATTATTCAACTTCTAAGAATGACATGTCTCGGTATCTACCAAGTACCAAAAACAGTAAAAAAAAAAAAAAAGAAAAAAAGTTCTCGGCTAAGTGAGTAATTATACACATTTACCAAGTGACGTCATTCCACTGCAGACATAGGTGGGAAAAGTCACTTTTAAGACAAGGTGACCACAGGATTGTACATTACTGTGAAATTGTGCAGTGATTCAGTGGAATGTTACTCTGCAGGAACGATGCGGAATCATTGGTTCTGTTTATTGAAATCTCCAAAATGAATTAACATGGAAAGAGGTCAATAGAAAAACTTCATTTTAAAGAATAGACTTTCCTGTAAGAAGAAGCTGTAACTCCCGAGAAGAGCTTTGTTTATGTTTTGCTTTTTGACATTTGGAAGGAATCATGCTGTAGCCTATTTTAGCTCACACATTTCTTATTTCTGACTTTCTCGGGGGACTCAGGCGCAGCAGAGTGAGAACCATCACGTGAAGGGTCAGCCGCACAAGCCGGACTCTCGCTCGCCCCAGGTTTGTCTGCTTTAACATCGTTGTCAGTGGCAGTTGGGATTATTTTCTGAAATTGTGCTTCGGCGCTCGTGTCTGATTTTGACTCTTGACCTTTTGACTGAATGGCTCCTCTCTCTCTCTCTCTCCGCTCAGAGGGGGGGCCCCTCACCTGCCTCCCTCAGGGGGAGCTATGCGTCCGCACTGAGCTGCCTGGAACAAGAGAATCAACAGCTGAGGCAGACGCTGGGTGAGATGCAGGTCCAGGCCCAGGCCGGGACGCCCAGCCAGAGTAAATATGCGCAAGCCCTGCTCAGCCACGCCGTCACTGAACACACCCCACCCGGTCGAGACAGGTAGGTGGCAAAAAAAATGAAATACACGCCAAAGCCACACAAACGCGCACCAGGTCAAAAAGAGACACACACAACCAGGACTGCACTGACTTATATTAGGAATGACGACGCCAGGCGGGACCGATACCAGGAGGAGATGCAGGCCTCCAACAACACTCGCTACGAGGGCGAGATCCACCGGCTCTTCCAGGAGCTGAGCACCCTGGAGCCGCCCGGCTCCTCGGCCCAGGCCGCCGCTCCCCCCCCCCCCCCCTTCGGCCCAGGCCGCCGCCCCCCCCCCCCCCTCCTCCTCCCCCCCGTCCTCCTCCGGCGGCGGCGGCGGCGGCGGCAGCAGCAGCCGGAGGAGGAGGAGAAGGAGCGTTCCTGTGAGGAGCCCGGAAGAGGCCGTGGCTGACGGAAGGAGCTCCAGCTCGGACAACTCCCAGCTCTTTGTCTCAGCTTCTCCACCGGTGAGACCAATTGCAAGTTTAAAAAAAAAAAAAGACACATCTCAGTCCACAGTCGCGATGTAGTAAAACACTTCACCATATTTTTTTTTTCCCCTGCCCCCCAGCAGGAGACGGAATCGGAGTCTCCTGCCGACGGCATGGTCCACCGGTTCCTGGAGGAGGAGATGATGCTGAGCAGCCAGCTGTTCCACAGACTGGACGGACACATCGACGGAATGCGAGACAGCAACATCAGGACCGTCTCCAGGTTTCTACCCAGCGAGTCCCCGCACACGTCGAGACACAATGGTCAGTGACTCACTCAACAAAAAGTGCCCGGAACAGCACTCCTTAATTATATTTTATATATGACGCTACTTGAAATAGAACTTTAGAGACATATGTTTTTTTTTTGTTTGTTTTTTTTTACATTTATTGGAACATTTCATATCAGCCTGGCAGCTCGGAGCCTTGAGTTCACCAAAGTGTTTCCCAGGGACCGTCCAAAAGAGTGAATTTATTTCAATATGTGGAACAGTTTGGTTTTATGAGGTCACGATGAGGTCAACAATGGTAATATTACATTCTGTATTTGTTTTGTGTCGCTTACCTGCTCAGATTTGCTCTTCAATATTTATCCTATGTGATCTGATCTGTGATCCGCAAAATCGACTGCTTACCAGTGAACAAGTGTTGTGTATATGTGTAATTCAAACAAAACTCTGTAACATCTAAATATTGGCTTTCTTCTGCGACTAACGAATAATAATACCGTCATCTTGTGTGATTAAAATAGAACATGTAGATTGGTGTGAGAAAAAAAATTGGAAACTGCTCTTAAAATTGATCATTGGAGTGTCACTACTTTTCTTTAGATTTGCTCAGATTTTTTTTTTTTCTTTTTTTTTTTTTTTAATTATTGATCAAAATAGTTTGGGGAAAAAAATGTTTCGAAACACACGTGTCCACTATAGACTTAACTGGCCTAAAGGAAGTGGTCCATCCATCCACGAGGATCTGTGCTGTCATATTTGCTCAAGCAGGGCCTGAATTCCATCTAGTTATTTGTCAGACCTTTGACATGAAGATGCTTTGCATTTTTTACATTTTTCCTCCTCATCCTCGGTATTCAAATTTGTCACCTTGAAATGCCGCTTTGACGTGCACTTTGCATTTAGTAAAAGAATGTGTCTGTGAGCAAAAAAAAAAAGGAGGGCTCTGTCCTCCCTTGCAAAAAAAAAATCATACTGTAGCTCTCTTTTATATCCTTCTTTACTCATCGGAGGCCCCTCTGGCTCCTCTGATGCAGGAATGTGCGCACCATGCCAATGCTGTCATGAACCTTCCCCTGCGGCCCGCTTTGTCCTCATCATTAGACACTGTGCGGAATGTTAATATCAACCATGTGGGACGCTGAACCCCAGAAACCTCCGGGACACACACACACACACACGCCGATCGAACCAATGAAAAAACCAAAAACAGTCCTGGTGAAGGGCGTGTGTGCGTGTGTGCGTGTGTGCGTGTGTGTGTTTTTTCGACCTAATACTGTTACAATAACAGCGGAGGATGAATGTTCAGCTGCCTCTGACTTCTCACTTTTGGTATTTGGTATCCCGTGTTGTTACTCTGTTGCACTGTAAGACCCAACATACAGCGCGGCGGAGGAATTTTTGGGCCCCGGGCAGGCGGCTCTCTGGAGGGAGGTGATTTTTTTTATTATTTTTTTTAAATGTGTGGAGATTCCTTGAAGGGGCCTAGGAGCAGGGGGGGGAGGACGGCCTCATTTACATGATGGTTGATGGGGAAATAAATTTGCTCCAGGCCACCAGATGATCCATAGTGTTGATCGGAGTATAGAATTGAACTCCCTGCATTGCGCGTCCTTACTGTATCATGATATTTTTGTGGTATTATATAAACACTCTCTTTGTATGATCTTTGTTTTTTTTCTACTCTTTAAATTGTGCATTAGTTTTGTAATTTTTATATATATATATGTATGTATGTGTGTGTTTGTGTCTTTGTGAGTCTTGAGCTCAGGCCAGCAGCAGGTGGAGCCCTTTCACACTCGGTTGCCAGGTCAGATTCTTCTCTCCTCCGCTATAATTCAGGCCCCTGTGTCTGAGCGCCAGGTTGGAGAGAATCCTTTCCCCCTCGCTCCTGTCATGAAGCAGGAATGCAACTCCAATCCAACACCATACTGAACACCTGATGTCAGAGTTTTTTATTTTATTTTTTATTATGTGCACGAAACATGTGCCAAACATCCATTAAAGCGCTGACCCCGCTGGAACGCAAATATGTGAGGACACGTTTGGCAAGGTGTCAGAGGCCTCGGTGGGAAAGTTGGTTCGGATGAATCGGGCCCTCATCTGGAGGTATGTGTTCCACTTGATCTGTGAGATCACAAATGGACCGATAGATTGTTGACTTTATCTCCCTCAGTGCAGGTTTGTTGCCGGGGGTCAGCCGTCGGCGGGTGGTGAGAGCTCATCGAAATAACCACCCATTGAAGTGTGTGTGTGCGTGCGTGCAAATTGCTTCAACTTCCTCACGAAGATAAGTCCCTTTTTTTTTTTTTTTTTTTTTTCTTCACCAGACTCGTTGCAGCCTGTGCGTACGGAATCTTTGTTGCACATTCCACAGAGAACGTGCCTGTCGTGCTTTGCGTGCGTCTCCCGTGTCCCACGTCCAGCTCCAGCCGTGTCCCTGATGTGATGGGAGCATTTGATTGTTGTTGGGGGGGGTGGTGGTGCAGGTTCTGGTGCAGTCGGACTCGGGACGTCCGCTACAGGATGCTTTGGAATGCAAAGACTTAATCCTCCCAAGGACAATGAGGCGTTTACATGCACACCCAGTGTCCCGCTCACACTGTGTGTGTGTGTGTGTGTGTGTGTGTGTGTGTGTGTGTGTGTGTGTGTGTGTGTGTGTGTGTGTGTGTTTGTTTGGAACCAGTTGTGAAAGAAGTGTGTTGATCATTCACTTCAACAACAATCACAGACACAAAGGACAGAGTGCATGAGAAGCTTTCAGCCGTTTCTAATAGACTTCTTCAACATATGGCGTTTGCGGGGTTGTCATGGTGATGATGTTGTTGTTGTTGGGAGCAACCCTCCAGTTACAGTTGAAGGCGTGTGTGTGTGTGCGAGGTGTGACTGGCCGTCATGATCCATCCCTGGATTATTTTTCTTTCCCCTGGTGAATTTCCATAATCTGCTCTTACCACATGTTAATGCTGAGTCACGATCATGATAATAAATGACGTAGATGATGTAGATTCATTCCCTATATTATATATGTATATATTTATTATTTATATTTTTGCATTTTACATCTTGGTCCGAAGCCGGGCTGAGATTCTCCTCGTGGATTATCTGCTAGTTTGACCTCGAGCGACCTCTGTGTCCTCCTCCTCGCTGAGAACACGTTAACCGCGGGGACAGGTGGAGGGCGACCCCACGTCTGTTTGTTCAATGAGAGATTCTCCTGCCGCCGGACTCACCTGCTCCACGGTCTTAAATCACACTGAGCTGGGAACAGCTTTATTTCTCTCTTTTTTTTTTCTTCTTTCTCTCTGAGCAGCGGGGAGTTTTTCTTTTGATGGGATAACGACTAGAAAGTGCATTTTAAATTGTTAAAATATAATGCAGGAATATCCAGATTTGAAAAGGAAGACACCAGATATCAATGACCTCTGTTTGTTATTATATTTATTATTTATTAAAGTTTATTTTCAAAAATGACTGAAACTATACCTTCAAATGTTGGGAAGAACTCTTTAATTAGGTTTAAATTTCCTGGACAGTTTCCTGTTGTCCCGTAGTCTCATTGTTTTTTGTTTTTTTTAAATATATATATATATTATTGGAAGAAGTGGAGCATGGTCTCAGTTTGAGCTCGGTCCAGAGGATCAGGAATCCTCTGGAGGCTTTGATGCTCCGTTCCGTGACGTAAAAAAAAAAATGAAAAAAGAATGTCCAGCATTCCTCGGCTAATGAGCACACTCGTTTGGATCTTCCGCTGTAATGAATTAGTTTGCAGATTTCACTGGCAGCCTCCCGACCTCGCCACATTTCCTCTCATGCAATGACATGCGGGAAGTTTGACTGAGTGTGACCCTTTCAGGGCCGAGGTGTTGGATGTGATTTCCATCATAAATACATGCAATGGGAAATTCTTTATATATGTTTTTTTTTATATCGTTTCTGCTGAAACCGGCGGTTTGCAAACTTTAGTAGAAACAGAAATCTCTTCATTTGGATTTTAATGTCAGCAGCTGTTGCATAAAATGAAAAGCTTGTTTCTGGTTTAACGGCATTAAAATCTGATTTGTTTCATGTGCTTACTTAGAAACTCAATGGAAGGAATCGGGGAAAACGGCACAGAGCATTCTGGGATACGCAGATGAAATTGGCCAGAAGAAGAGTTGGTTTACATTCTTTCCCCGTGTGGTGACTTAAACATCTGAACATGTTTTGATTTGTACGTCTATTCGTCAGGAGCCTTGGGAGGAAGTGACGCCTGACCTCATTTCTACTTTCCAAAAATCATAATACTGCAGAAACATGAGTTATGCGTGTCGTGGCCTGCTGAATTATGGGAAATTTCCATCATGGTGGTGGTTGTTAATGGTGAAGATATTGGATCAATTAAAAACAATTTCAGCATTTTAATGAGCTTTTTTGTAACTTTGATTTAAGAAAAAACGTTGGTTTGATTGAGGACGACGTACTTTCACACACGGGTCAAAGGTCAGTTTTGAAATTCGTGCCTCACTTGTTTCACGGAGCATGAAGAATCTGTGAAAAGCAACGTGTGTGTGTGTCTGTGTGTGCGCGGGTCATATTTTAGCTCCCAGCTGATCAGATATATTGTGCAGGACGGTGTGAGAATGTGGAGGAAGGCTTCACGCTTCACGACCTGCGAGCAGCTGCTGTCACTGGAGGGGGGGGGAGGAGGGGGGAGGGGGGGGGGGGGGGGGGGGGGGGGGGGGAGATAACAGCTCCGTTATCAAGATCACTCTCACTCTGATTGGATTCTCTTCTTTTTTTTTCTTCCCCCTCTTCCATCCAGCTGCCACTCAAGTATGCAGGAAGCTTAAATCATCACGCTATACCAATGTACGGTACATTGGAAATAGATGTTGTCCACACAGCTCTGTGTGTTTGCGTCATTTTTTATTTTGCGTCCTTTAAAAAAAAAAAAAAAACGATTTTATGCATATTTCTTCCTCATCTCCAGAGCCCGAATTCAAATTCCTTCTCAGTCAGACTTAAGAACGCGATGGAGGCCCCCGAACGGCTTCCTCTTTCCTTTTCGGGCCCCGAGTCGACCTCGGTGCTCCCGTGTGTGTTTAGAGTCTTTAATTGCACGTGCCCGGCCATAAAGTTGTCAAGAGTTGCTGGAGATCACAGGGGGAAACCTGTGGTGAGTCATAAATCCCCAGGTTTCTCGCTGGTTGGCTTTTTTATTTTATTTTTTTTTACTCTGTCCTGTTGATTCAGCAACATCTGAAGGGGAACTCTGTTAATGACACACAAGGCTTTGAGTCAAAACTCGTTTTAACTCCATTTAAGTCGTGCCAAGGCCAAGAATGTGCCGCATTTGTGCGTTACACTAACGGGGTGTGAGCTGAGATGTGTGGTCCTCATATTTATATGGAGATAGTGTGTATATTGTGTTTTGCTTTTTAAGGATTCAGCATTTATTAGTACAAACTGTAAAAATACAACAAAAATCTAATATTGTTGTCGCTGCTTTATGACTAAGAGCCCTGGTGGGTTTAGTGGAAACGGTTCCTCCTCTGTGGATGTGCTCAGGCGTGTAATGGCCACTTGACAGAGAGCTATCAGTTGGCCGGCAGGTCTCCTCCCACTTTTTTTTTTTTTTTTTTTTTTTTTCACCACACTGGGCTCCGGGCGTCACGTGTTGCTCTGCTTCCTGTCCGGGCCCAGGGTGGGATTTCCTCACGTCTGCCCCCCCCCTGACTCCAGTCTACCATCTGGAGATGGAGGTTATCACAACACGCCAACCGTGGCCTTTCTGGGTTTGTTTCCCAGAGATTGTGTCATTAATGGATATGCGCTGACTCTCATTATTTTAGGACGTGGATACACGCCCCCCATGGCAGGTGTGACACATCAGCACCTATTGTGGAATATTGTTGAATTGCTGAATTTCATTGGCTCTCTATCTGGCAGTTGATAGTGATCGTCTGAATAAGAATGTCCCTGTTGAGATTGCACATTGCTCTATGTGTCCATCAAAACATGTTGGATTCCTTTTTTTAAACTGTTACTTTTACAGTTAACCCTATTTAACTTTGAACTTTCTTAAATTGAGGCCGATTTTTTTTTTTTCTTCAAAATATGGTGTAAGTGCTGTATTTCCAATCTGGGGGGTCAGGCTCCTACAAAGCTCTTACCAGGATAAAAACTGAAATTTCACAGTATGATTTACACAGATATAATTGATATTGTCTTTTTTTATATATGGATAGTTGTAAAAAATCCCCAGCACATTATTAAGTTGTGATTTTTAATGGCAATGTAGTAAGATCTCTTTTTAAAATAGGATTATGGCTAATTGATAAATATAATCTACCTTGTTTGTATTTCTTTTTGGGGGGAATCTATTTATTTACTCTATAGGTGGCCAATCCATTCTAAAGTGCAATATTTAATATTGATGAATGAAGTGGACAAAAGAACAATCTGTACTGGCCCGACACCAGTCAAAATAAATACTCCGCTGGCGTCCAGCAGTCTGTTGCAGTCAATCGTGTATAAAGTTTAGAACATACGCGCTGGTGTTCGCCGGTCGTGTCCGGAAACACTTTCTCCAGGCTCCACAGGGAAAAGGCCAGAAATTCAGGCCTCCGAAATCCAAAGAAACATCCGCAATTTTAGAAAGGAATGTCACATTCCTTTGCAGTTGACTGAGCCCAGTCTTCCAGAGTGCCTCCTATCAGGAAGCGGCGCACAATGGGAGCAAATTGCCAGAAACACAAAGTCAGACATTCGGGACGGAGGTGAGGGGGTGGGGGGGACAGACATCGGAAACTGTGTCGGGCCCTGCGCTCAGACAATAACCAATACCGTTAAATATATAAAATATATATAATATGTCCTTGCATAAAATATTCAGCCAAAATCGAGACTCTAATAAAACAAAGACATTTAATGTTTTAATGGTTGGATGTTTATTGGTGTTGAGATGTTTTAAAAACAACTTTTTCATCAATTGAGGTGCAAAATAAAAATACCGATTACTGTACTGAACTGTTCATTTAAATGAAATAGCAGAAATGTGAGTGTCAGCTGTTTTTTTGTTGGGTTTTTTTTGGCCTTAAGTCATAAAGCCAAGAACCTACAAAACATCACTTTACTTTGTATTGTATTCAAACCTATAGAACACAGTTAATCCCGTCATCCAAAACGTGACTATTAACCCTCCACATAAATACACCTGACTTTTTCTCTTTGTTTCTTTGTTGGCCATCCTTCCCCTCCTCTCTCTCACTCTCTCTCTCTCTCTCAAAGAGGAAATCCACCACCTGCTCTCTGTCTGACGCAGGAAACCCATCTGCGATGAGCAGATTGGAGGCTGGGCTCCACTTAGCGTGGCACTAAAAGACATATTTCGCCGGCCTGGAGGCTTTTTTTTTTTTTTTTTTTTTTACCCAGCCATCTGCCTCCACAGGCAGGGGAGGAGGAGGAGGAGGAGGCAAGTGCATACGAGCATCCTCGTAACCTGAGATCCATTGTTTAGACTGGCGAGCGTCACAAGCGACGGCGTGGATTAAAGATGGCGGCGTGCACTCTTTAAATACTCTGTGCGTTTGTTCACAGCTGTAAGCCAACCGCAGCCGATGTGTCGCTGCACGTTTCTCCTTCCACCTGCCCTCAGCATAATGGCTCCGCACCAGAGATTGCACTTGAATGGCATGGAACAGGTGGTGGATTCATTATGTACAGAGTGGAAGTACATATTTGAGGCGTGCGTGTGCGTGTGTGTCCATATGGTGCGGGGCTGACAGGTGCATCTGCCTCTCAGCTTCAGGGCAGGAGTTAGTCTGCTCTGTGAATCTGCTTTGTTTCCCCAAAAACATCTGCCCCCACCCGCCCTCTCCGCCTGCAGGCCCGATACGCCACACACACACACAATGCTGTCCTCTGCCCATTTCTGGGAGAAAAAAATGAACCGGTGAATCCCAAAATGCATCATTTTTTTAAATGGTTGTTTTTGAGTCTAATCCTAAAAATAACCCCTCCTGGGGGGTTCCAGCTTGTTTGCGCCGCCGCGTGTTGCCCTGAGACCGCCCTGGCAGATCAGTTATTTTTTCAACAAACACGAGGCAGCGTTCACACAGAGCAACTCGAGCATTGCGTGGAATTTCGGCTCCTGTTGAATGTTGACACAAGCTGCGTGTTTTCAGCCAAACACAAGTCCCAAAGGTTTCTGCAACACTGACAACAAGGAATCTCCCAGCATCGGCTGTTTATCGCTCCACTCAAAGGTCACGTGGGTGACTTTAGTTTCCATTTCAATCCCAACACGAGAGTTAACGTTTTTTTTTATTTTTTATAATAGTTATTATGACATGAGTACTATCTTCAATCTTTTCTTTTTTACTCATTTGTTTGATTATCAATACATAAAAAAATAAAAGGGTTGTATTAGACGTCAGAATGTGGGTGAACAGAATAAGTCTTTGTTTGGCCGTGGTGAGACAATGCTCACCTGTGTGTGTGTGTGTGTGTGTGTGCGCGTGTCAGTGGAGGTGTGTGTGTGTGTCAGGACACGTTGTCCAGTTCGTATTCCTGTACGATCCTGATCATCAGGAAACATTCTGTTCATCTTGATTTATTTATTATTATTATTTTTTTTTACATATTTGTCTCTTGGAATCTCCACGTTCGCTCTCAGGTGTCTTAGTATGAGATTTAAAAAATAAAATAAAAACATGAATCAGTCTGTTTTTTCTCTCCCAACATGAGAAACCGTTGATGAACTGTTGGTTATGTGTATACTGGTGTGGTCGTTGGGATTATCTTGATCAATAGTGGAGTGGAATGGATGGATGTGTGTGTGTGTGTGTGTGTGTGTGTAGATGTGACAGCAGGATGTTGGTGTAGCTGCAGAGATGACTATCAGCACACAGCTGCTCTCTGACCTCTGCCTCCAGCAGATGGCCTGCAGCCTCTGGTCAACGGCGCACATACCACAGAGGACCGTTCACAAAATAAAGACACACCGTCACGCGTTTGTAGACGCATCAGCGTTTTTTTTTTTTTTTTTTTTAACCTTAGATGTCTTTGTTGATAATACAGTGCGATGTAACTTTAACACACAAGATTATACATTGTATTACTCCACATCTCTCAATAATTGGATTACGTTGAATGACTACACTTTAAAATCCAGTCATTGCATTACAGTAAATAACCCTGTTTACTTCAGTATCTGGTTTGAGTACCTGCGTTTGGAGGATTAAAAGTCTAGTGCTAGTCATAAAATAATATAAAAGACGTGTCGGTATGGGCTTTGGATTGTTTTTGTCCAAAAAAAAGACATAAAACATTAAAAAAGACAGAAAAGAAGAGTATAATGAGATTGTAGCCATTGTATTGTGTTCTGGATTGGTCGCACTTCTTCTATGCGTTAAATAATAATCGTCCGTGGATAAATCTCACTCATGACCCCCTGGCTGCCAATTGCCCCTGTCCTACCTCATGGGGTTTGGAGCAGTCACACGTGATCATGTATGTCAAATGCATTTGAACTATGTTGGGCGTCAAAAACAAAACATCAGATTACACATTAAAGACCATGTTAAAATGATGAAATAACTTTTTGAGAGGGAATGATTTGAAATGAAATCGGAGCCAAATTATATAGTTCCAAAATCTCCTTACATTCATTATTTGTTGGGAATTTCCTCGTTTTTTTTTTCCACTTAACTTTTTGGTTTTAAATGGCAAGCTGACTTGTAGCCAGTGAGGCGATGAGCCCACTAGGGGTGGTGGGGGGGCATGATGAAAATATTTGCCCCGCTCCTATCTGTAAACATCGCCGCCCACAGGCGTAGTCCTGTTTGGGTTTCTTCCTCGCCTGGCTCACCGTGGTCTTTATTGACTTTAATGCTGAAGTGAGGAATTTCTTGTGTCACGAGGTGCGACAAACCGTTTCTTGGCAATGTGCGCAACGAGTCCGACTTGTGTAAATGTTGTTTCGCGGGCCCCGAGTATGGCAGCTGGCATGTTTTTTAGTTTTTTTTTTAAGTCTGTGAGAGGAATCACTGTATGTCTAGAAATGATCCGTTTTTATGACTCAAAAGGAAAATGACATGTACATAGATGCGCGTGTGTGTGTGTGTGTGTGTGTGTTTAACGCCCCTCTCTCTCTCTCTCTCCTGACCCCATCAATCATTCATAGCTATTGTCTGTAAAGAAAAAGTTGTGCTTTGGAATTGGGCCGGGCTCCAGTATTATTCATTGGAAAGCGCGGCCGTTAAAGGAGAAACCGTCATTGGCTGCGTGTCATCCCCCGTACACCAGCAGACCCAGACCCCATGCACATGGTAATGTGAGGAATGCGGCCATTTCCTCCTTTTGCAGGAGAAACAAAAGGAGCTGCTGAGGCGCCCGGCCGGTCCCACCTCACAATGTAACAAGGCTGCAAGCTCCCTGATCCCAGTTTGCATTGTGTGAGCCCAGTCAGCCCAGGCCACAGCAGGAACTGGCTCAGATGGCTGGTGGTGTCTCTGATGATGAGAGGGAGAAGAAAAAAAAAAAGTTTAAAAGTCTGTGAAGATGGCTTTTTTTTTTTTTTTGTTCGTCAATAATAATTTTGATTTTAGCACATTAGAGATAGATATACAGTATGAGAAGTCACCCTTGAGCCTCAGGGCTGGTTTTGTCCGCATATTCGCATTAGCAAATGGATTCCTTGCGCATTTATTTGTATGCGGTAAATTGTTTTTTATGAATATGACTTTTTTTTTCATGCTAAGTCATGCTGCTGTGTGCCAAGTGACCGCCTTTGCTCTGTAAATGACTTATCGCCACACTGAGGCTACACGAGGTCCATTCAACCAGACTAAAGGTCAAATAATGTGGTTTATTGCTGATATCATTTTTTTTTTTTTTTTTTGTTACGGCGTATATAACTTAGATTAGCATCAGGGCTCAGCTTTGGATTTTTTATTTTTTTTTTAATTATTATATTTGTACCAAAATCAGAACAATGGCAGTGTAGTTTACTGTCCAATATAATCGAAACAATATTGGCTTTGTAGTTCACGAAAGTCTTCTCCCATCATTTGTTTCCTTGGATATGACTTTTCATGCGGTTCATTTACGTATCATCTGATGTGATGCTTCATCATCTGGAAACACTGTCAACACTAGAATTGCATGGAAAGCGTATATAACTTAGATTAGCATCAGGGCTCAGCTTTGGATTTTTTTTTATTATTATTATATTTGTACCAAAATCAGAACAATGGCAGTGTAGTTTACTGTCCAATATAATCGAAACAATATTGGCTTTGTAGTTCACGAAAGTCTTCTCCCATCATTTGTTTCCTTGGATATGACTTTTCATGCGGTTCATTTACGTATCATCTGATGTGATGCTTCATCATCTGGAAACACTGTCAACACTAGAATTGCATGGAAACACTTTATTTCCGTTTTTCCAGTTACGCCAGAATTTAACTGTCTAGTTTTTTGTTGTTTTTCATACCTAGGCACGAGATGGGGTTTAGCAGAAACTAAGATAAAATGTGTCTTCAGTCCGTATTCATATCAAGAAGTATAAATGACAATTTCTAGTTTTAGGAGGTTAACTATTATTGCAAGGAAATATTCTGTTGTATGTTTAATATTTAGTAATACTCCCCAACGACACACAATCTCAATCCTCTCATCCAATCTTTGGATTTAAAAACAATAATAAAATAAAAAAAACTATCTCCATCTTTAAATACACAACATACTATCCCAGTGTAACGTCTGTGTAAGCACAGAGTGGCACCGCTGGAAACCTGTTCCTCCTGAACCCGCCGAGTCTTATCAGTTGCTAAAACAATCCACGTTCTTCCCTCACTGTTGGACTTTAACTGCCATGCAAATGGGCAGGTGGACACATTTGCCTGCGTGAGATAACGTGCACCTGCACAGGAGCAGACGTGTTCCTCCCCCACCCCCACCACTACCACCAGCAGCAGCGGGTGGGGGGAGGGTCCTTCACATGCAAAACCCAAATAAGCACGTATGTGCACCCCCACAGCCAGCTGATTGTCTACATGTGTGTGTGTGTGTGTGTGTGGAGATAAAGCGTGTAGCTGCTGCTGGAGGTGGAGGGGAGAGCAGCAGATGGTAGGGCTGCCCCCGTCATGTCTGCTTTTTTTGGGGGGGGGGGGGGGGAAACAATCTCTCAGAGCTCTTATTAAAGGAGGGGAAGGGGGGGGGGGGTGTTTCTGTCCATGGACAGCTGGCAGGCACCATGCCTCGCACCCACCCCTCAGTGTCCACACGCACACACAGACACACACACCCTGCAATTAACTGGCACGGGCCAAGGCTTAAATATTTACCAGCCGCATGCAAACAAAAGACCAGAAATATTGATTCAGCCGTGTCTCGGTTATATGATGGCACTCTTATTTTATTACATTTTTTTTTACAATCATTGCGTGAGTGTAGTTTGGGTTTGGATGTGTCACCTGGTTTGGGTGGAATGTTAAAAATGTGAAATTCAGGAGTTATTATTTGATTTGTTGACCAGCAGAAAATCAACAATGATCATCATGAAAATCTTGTCAAATCAAATGGGAAAAAAAGTCTGTTTTCAGCCTTAAATGTTAAAACGTGCTGCCTTTCTTTGTTTAATATATTTTGTTTCAAAACTATTACATTAAATAGACTAAAACCTATTGATTGACCTTTAAACCGTTTAATCACATTACGGGATGAAACATGTGATGAGAGATCCCTTTGTCTGTTATCTCTTTGCTTATTTGAGATTTAATAAATTCTGGATTTTTGATTTTGTTGATTTGGAGAATCCTTAATTGTTTTCTGATAAAAAGAAAAAAAAACCCTTTGCCTTAAAAAAAAATATATATATAACCCTACAATATCTCCATAAATGTTTATGACTGTTTTTTTTTCAAAGTTTATGATCTGTTTATGATTTCCTATCTTCTCGAGTCTGATAGTGACATTCCTTTGTTTCTCTCTTTTTTTTTCTTCTTTTTTTTTAAAGAGTGAATTCTTCTGATTTAATTTTATAAGGAGCTGTGGGGATTTGAAATCCCTAAAAGTGGACCACAACAAAAAAACAAGCAGCTCTTTTGCATGACACAGGGAGCCAGCTGAGACGTCCCGGGCCGGGATGCAACAGTCTCCTCCTCCTCCTCCTGCTCCCCCCCCCTCCCTCTGCTTTTGATCCCACAGGGACTTGGAGCCTTTACATTCCTCTCATTCCAGCCGCAGTGAACAATCGGCCCTCAGTTATTTAGGAGCGCAGCGCGCGGCCGCGCTCAGTCCAACGCTGCTCCTCGGTGAGCACACACACACACTCTCACACACACACACATGTCCATGGAGGACACACGCGTCGCAAACCAGGAGAAGACACCGGAATATTAAACTTTTTTTTTTAACCCTGGGAGGAGATTATAAGCTGGTGAGTTTCCCTTTTTCGTTTATTATTTTTGTTTAACGGATCGTGCGCGCGCGCGGCGCCGCGCTGCGCCTCCGGTCGGATTAGGACTAGACGCGTCTCCTTTATTTACTTGTTTAAAGACCTGAAGAGTTTATATATACTCGCTCACTCACTGGGATATCACGAATGAACCAAACTCACTCATAATAATCTGTTTGTGTATTTCCTTAAACTCCGCCCCTTCCACCTTTATGGTATTTCATCATATTTCGTCATTAACAACCCCCAGATATGAGCAGTGATTTTCCTTGACATATTATGTTTTTTTTTTTTTTTCCTGTTGAGCAACATATCATTATGATTCATGTGTAACTGTGAAGTCCCTTCTCTGCGGTTGCATGGCTCAGATGCGAACTGTGGAAGCTCTGTGGAAACTGAAGCTGTACATTGTGTGGAGCAGCCGATCCGCTCGGGCCTCACAATCTGGGATATTCCCAGCAACACATGATCATGCAGATTATTATTATTGGGAAGAAGGTGTTCAGTTTGTGCTTCTCAACCACTTCCAAGGAGTCACATTTTAGGTTATTTGCCTACTAACTGAGTGGTGGAAGTAGTTTTTTGTTTAAATCTGATCAAGATTTCTGTGTCTCCCTCAGATTTGTGATTGGCGAAGAACCCAAAACCTCCACTTCCAGGCTGTTTTGTGTTTTTTTTTTGATTTATTATTTTCCCACCGAGTGAAATGAGAACTGCCGAAGGCTCCTCTGGAACGGTCCTGCACCGTCTCATCCAGGAGCAGCTGCGCTACGGTAACCTGACGGACACGCGCACACTGCTGGCCATCCAGCAGCAGGCCCTGCGCGGAGGCAGCGGCGGCGGGGGCATCGGCACTCCGCGCTCCTCCCTGGAGAGCCTGACCCCGGAGGAGGAGGCCCAGTACCTCCACATGTCCACCCGGCAGGATCCGCAGGGCCAGGAGCACCAGGGGGACTGCTCCCACTCGGAGAGCCTGTACCAGCTCCACGGAGAGGAGCTGCCCACCTACGAGGAGGCCAAGGCCCACTCCCAGTATCTGATCTCCCAGAAGGCCGAGCAGGTGGAAACGTTTGGGGGTCGCAGCGAGGGGCAGTGGGACACGAAGCGAGAGCACGCTCGCTCCCTCAGCGAGAGGCTCATGCAGCTTTCCCTGGAGAGGAACGCACCCAGAGACCATGCGGCCGGCAGGTTCTCGCACAGCTATCCGCAGCTGTACCACCACAACGCCGCGGCACCGGAGAGCCCGGGGGCCCAGCAGGGCGTGGACCAGCGGGGGCCGCCGCCGGATTATCCCTTGTGTGCCAGGCTGCCCGGCTACATGCTGAGTCACTCCCAGGAGCACGTACAGTACCACAGGGGAGAGGCTCCTCCCCCTCTCTACTCGCAGCATCACGGGTGAGCAGCTGATTTCACGTTGACTAGGAGGGATAGAAATCGAAACCACATGGCCATAGAGTCGTTGTAAATGGGTTCCTCTCGTCCCTCTTCCTCGGCAGATATGCGCCTGCTCCATCCCAGGTGGCTCGGCTCAGCATCTCCGCGGCGTCCAGCCGCAACTCTGAGGCGTTGATGCTGGAGAACGAGCGACTCAGGAAGGAGCTGGAGGCCTTCGCCGAGAAGGCCGCCAGGCTGCAGAAGGTGAGACGGCACCGGTGTGATGAACGGAGCTGGAAACCGTAGCAAAATGGAACTGGCGGGTTAGGAAATCTGAGAGAGAGAGAAATGGCAGTGATTGCTTCAGTTCATGGCAGGTGGCCCAGAGGCTTTTAATTAAAACACTTTTTTTACACTCCTCACATTCCGAGGACGAGGATCCATCCTAGGTCCTCTTTGTCTTTAAAAAAAAAAAAAAAAAAGCAGAGGAATGCCTCGACACCTGGACCCCACAAGTGTGCACTCAGGAATGTCGAATCCCACTTTTCAGATGCGCATATTGTTAAAAAGCCATTTGGCTGTAGGCCGTAAAAAAAAAAAACAACAGTAGCCACTCCTCCCGACAATGAATGGATGGATGGATGGACGGGGAAGACTAACGCTCTTCTCCTGATTTCTTCCCAGTTGGAGTCGGAGATCCAGAGGATTTCTGAAGCTTACGAGACGCTGATGAAAGGTTCGGCCAAGAGGGAAACTCTGGAGAAAACCATGAGGAACAAGCTGGAGGCTGAGATCAAGAGGATGCACGACTTTAACCGAGACCTGAGAGGTGTGTGTGTGTGTGTGTGGGTGGGGGGTGGGTTTTTGTGTGTGTGTGTGTGTGTTCCTGCATCTGCAGTCCAGCCCTTTTAAATACAGCCCCAATGTGTAAAAGTGTGTTTTTCTCCTCCGCACAGAACAACTGGACACGGCCAACAAACAGCGAGTGGCCAGAGACGCCGAGTGTGTGGACCAGGAGCATCACGTCTTTGTTCAACTCCTGGAGCAGAGTGAGTGTGTTTTTTTTGTGTTTTTTGTTCTCACTCAGAGGTTGGAGGAGGAGGGGGAGCGTGTGATTGATCCGCACCTCGATGCTGAGAGTCGCCCTTGGCCTTTAGACAGCAGCCATTTTGCATAGCTACAGTAAACGTGGGCCTGGATTCCTGGGATTTTTTTTTTCTTTTTTTTAAGTATTTCAGGCTCTTCCAGTGTAAGGAATGCAGAGCTGAAATTTCATCTCTCTCTGCTTCCTGAATACAGTTATCTCGGCACAGCAGGAGCAAAACCACCTTAAATACAATAGTGGGATGTGTAATTGAGTTTTTTTTTTTTTTTTTTTTTTTTGGAAGGACCACTTGAATTTTATTTTGAGCTGCTTGTTTACTTCACATCCTTAGAAGCATTCCAGAGCTTTTCCCAAGTACAAAGCTATGCCTGTGTGCGTAAGTGGATAAGAGGAAGTCTACATTCCCTCCACAGGCATGCAACCCATGTTGTGTAATCAATCCCCCTTTTTAAAGTGGTACGACAGAATAACTCCCTTCTCTTTTTTTTTTTTGCATTTTTTTTGTAATTCCAATTAGATTTTTTTTTTTTTTTTACGTGCGGCATATTTTCATTTTAAAATGATGATTCAATTTACTGTGAGTTGTTTTTTGGGATTCAATTGCAGATAAGCAGATGGGCCGCATGCCTTTATAGCTGCATGTTGATGTCTCTTGTTGGGTCACATTCCATTTAAATTGTAATTCCATGAGTGTTTGATGACATAGCTGCCTGGCTGACACCATCGAGGCCCACGGGGCTTTCTTTAACAACAATAAATCCCCCCTTTTTTTTTGTCCAAGGCCCCTTGTCACTGTCGCTGACCTGGATTTTTATTTTTTCTCTTTCAGAAGAAGAGCAGCAGCGAGAGCGCGAGCGCCTGGAGAGGCAGGTCCTGCACCTGCGGGCCTCCGGGGACGAGTGCCAGCGCAGGCGGGAGCGGCTGGAGCTGGGTCTCTCCTCGGCGCAGCAGCGCAACCGTCAGCTGGAGGAGGAGCTGCAGAGGAAGCGGGCGTACGTGGAGAAGGTGGAGCGGCTGCAGGGCGCGCTGGCCCAGCTGCAGGCCGCCTGCGAGAAGAGGGAGGTGCTGGAGCTGCGGCTGCGCACCCGGCTGGAGCAGGAGCTGAAGAGCCTCAGGGCGCAGCAGGTGAGGCCAGAAGGTCGCGACCCCAGCCCACCTCTCCATCTCCATGCCGGCTTGATGAGCAACCTGATGTTAAGTCCTGTGTTTTCTCCTTTATCTCAGTTTCAGAAGCATGCGGTGGACCCCTGCGCCTCTTCCTCCTCCTCCTCCTCCTCGGCGCTGCAGCAGCAGCTGAGGGAGAAGGAGGAGCGGATTCTGGCCCTGGAGGCCGACATCACCAAGTGGGAGCAGAAGTACCTGGAGGAGAGCACCATGAGGCAGTTTGCCATGGACGCCGCCGCCACTGCCGCAGCACAGAGGTAATTATGGAAAAATGTGCAAATTTGCATAAATGCATTTGAGCGTTTGGATCCGGGATTCTCACGGTGCTTTGTTTTCTTCTCACAGAGACACGACCATCATCAGGCACTCACCGCGTCACTCACCCGACAGCAGCTTCAACGGAGAGCTGCCTTTATCCAGTCACAGGCACCAGGAGATGGAGAACAGGTACACGCCGTCATCGGGCTCTTTCTTTGTTCCCCGGTATTTCTGCTCGGTGGGGTTTGTGAACTCGTTGTGTGACGCCCGTGTGTGTTTTTTTGTGTGTTTGTAGGATCCGGGCCCTTCACGCTCAGCTCCTGGAGAAGGACGCCGTGATCAAAGTGCTCCAGCAGCGCTCCCGGTGGGAGCAGGGCAAGCTCCGCCCGGCCCGCTCCGTCCCGTCCATCAGCACCGCCACCAGCAGCACGCAGACGAAAGGTCAGCGCCTGCACCCGTCGCAATGCATGCTGGGGATTTTTTAAAATTTGTCTTTACATGTCTTTACTGACATGTGTCGTGTCAAACGACAGCTGGCAGAATGTACACTGTTTTTTTTTAACCAGAATGCATAGCATGTCTCGCTCCAGAATAGCCAGATCCAGAATAGTCATGGGAAGAAGAAGAAGAAGAAGTGGCAGATGTTGTCGAGAGTGTAAATTTGGATGTGGAGTGGGAAAATAAACCGGCGTCCCCTCTCTCTCTTTGTCTGCAGTGAAGAGCCTCTCTGACGACCTGACAGGTGCCGCTGCGCTGAGCAGAGGCTCCGCCCCCCAGAGGGTGGAGGCCCCTCAGGAGCCGGAACTGAAGACGTCCCAGTCTATCACAGGTGAGTTTATTGGACACTGTACGCTCACTCACTCACTCGCTCGTATTTGCTTGTTTTTCATAATATGCTAATTTGTGTCTCCTCGTCTCTCTCTGTCTGCAGACACCTCGGACGAGACGTTCAGGAGCATCGGCAACAGCTCGGATTCAGAGATGGTTGAAATCCTGATCTGAGATTTTTTTTCAAAAGGCCAGAGTGTGACACAGCTTGTGGAGCGGAGCTGAGCTTTTCTGTCACAAACTCTTGACATTTCGTCCTCCCCTTGACTCCTCCCCTCGGTACCATGTGCTCTGTGACGGGAACTGACACATGTTAATGTCTCTTTATTTTTTACATTTTTTTATTGTATTTATATTTATACATGCTGCTCCTATTTTTGCCATTGTGACTTTTATATATATATATATATATATATATATATTTACATATAATGACTCACATTTTTTTCTAAGTTATGTGCACACGTTTCAGTAGCCAGGCCCATTACCATGGGAATATTTATTTTTTGTGTTTATTAGTGTCCCGGGTGAGGATTAGGTGAAAATACTCCAACCTAAATTAAGAGTTGCTCGTCCCACAGAGGATTTGGAAACTTCCTTTAAATGCCAGGCATGCTCCGTCCGTGGCGGTGTTTTTTTGGAGAGCGGGGGGGGGGGTGTCTAATTTTTCCAGATCCAGGGGTTAATGTCTGAGGGCCTCCGATGGCGGCTGCCCAACATTTCCCTCTCCTCCGCTGACATGCGGGAGCTAATCTTCTCACATTCCTCGCCAAGGGGAATGCTGCTGTTAAAAAAAAAAAAAGGAAAAAAAAGACTGACCCCCCTCACCCTTGTTAAAATGGCAACGCATTCTCCACATGATTCCTTTTTCTGGGGCTGGTTATTTTTTGCCGGTGGTAGCCGGTTTTACCATGGGGCGCAGAAAAGCTCAACTATAATTGGCCCCTGCATTTGCCACTCCATGGGTTGTCTCCGTCACTGTGTCGTATTCGGCCCTGTTGGCTCGAGCATCTCACGTTTCTGAGCCAAACTGTAGCCTTGATATGGAATCTTCTATTTATTTCTCCCTCTTCTGTAGGATCACTGAGCCCGGCTGAATGTATGGACTCCAGGAACGTGTCATGTAGTTAAACGGGGGAATGTGCCACCATTCAGATTTGTTTTAATATCCAAAAAAAAAAAAAAAGGGGGAATAACATTCAACATAATTTGATTTGTGAAGAAGTTGATGTTTTAAGCGTCCAGTTTTGGAAAAAAAAAAAAAAAATGTGACTCAAACTCCAGTTTGACTTTTTAATTGATCCTTAAAATCCTTCACAATTGGAATTTATTTCTCTAAATTTCTTGTCACGTTGCCTTTGCTGGTCATTGCAATGTGTCAGTCTGCGTTAATGCCCTTAATTTTTTTTTTCGTTGGAACGTGTTTATACGAATGGCTATTTGAAGTGAGAGAAGTTAATATATTTTGTCGTTTTTTGTTTGTTTGTTTTTTTTATTTTCATTTATATACGTACATGTAATTTTTTTTTGTGGTGCCAAAGACGTACCCGACTATTAAGTTATAGCCAATGACGAATACAAAAGGATCCGTCTCTTCCGCTGGTTGACCCATTATAATATTGCTGTGAACTTTTGTAAAGGAAACTTTTGTACGTATGCCTTAAACATTTCACAATAATAGATTAAAATTCTTAATATATGTCTGATATAATCTGCTTCCTGTTTTGATTGTTAGGCTTAGACTGACATGCACGAAATGGATCACAAAAAGATGCTGGAATATATCAAACGTTACTGCTTGTTTATTTTCAACTACTTATGATCTCCAGATGATGGAATTTTTGGAGCTGATCAGTTCAAGGTCAAGGTCAACACAAACTTGGAGAAACCAAATCCTGCTTGTGGGATGGAGTTTGTTTCTAGTTTCTGAATGTGGGTTGTGTGCATTTCTCCTGGAATGCTGCTCTTTGATACTTCTATTCTATTTATATCATGAAAATCTCACTCTTTTGCACCTTTGGCGCTTTAATGTGAATATTTTCCTTGGTTTCCCTGGTGTATTGGGGTGAGGAATTCCAAGGATGCCGCACATTTTCCTCCCGCTGCCTTTACTTGTTGTAGCTGGGTGCCACTTTTCTCAGCTCAGAGGAACCCGTAAATCTCCCAACACGCCAAACACCGTTTTCAGCCGTGACACTGTAGGCACTGGGCGAATTACCATTCGTTTTGGTCCCGCTTGCCCTTCCGCATATTTCATCCCGCCTCACACTGGCAGCGCTTACAAGACGAAGGCCAACACTAAACCGTGTGTGTGTGTGTGTGATGTTAGGGGGGCTCTGTGGGTGAAAGGTTACGATTACGTGACTCCAGGCAGTGCCAAGTTTTGAACAGCTTCACAGAGGGAGATTCATTCGCAGGGACACTCCAGTGTCCTGAACTCGTCATCAGTCAGGGAGCATGAAGAAAAAAAAAAGAATAAAGTGTTTGTTGGTGTGTGTGCGCGTGCGTGTGTGTGTGCGTGAGTGTGCGTGTGTGTGTGTGTGTTTGTCTGCGTGTGGTTGTGTGTGTGTGTGCGTGTGTGTGCGTGTGTGTGTGTGTGCGTGTGTGTGCGTGTGTGTGTGCGTTTGTGTGTGTGTGTGTGCATGTGTGTGTGTGTGTGCGTGCGCGTGTGTGTGTACGTGTGTGCATTCCACACACATCTGGACTCTTGCAAGGAATTACTGTGATTGTTGTCTGGATTGTTGCTATTTTCACAATGATTTCACCACTTTGACTCCCAGTAACTGTGAGTAGTTCTCACTTTACCAAAGTATCAGTCACAGAGGATGAAGAACAGATGTCCATGCAGAATGATTGTTGATTTGTTTTTTTTTGTTTTTTTTTCATATGTCTCTGCTTATATTCATCTTTCCTTCATGGCTATATCTTTCCTTTAAAGGGATGCACTATTTCATCCTAATGTGAGTAAATCAATGTGCTTTGCCAAAAGGGGGATAACTGGCAACAAATCATCCGTCTCCTTCTGGAGGCCTTTGAGCATATTTTGCGCTGAAAGCCTGCGTGAAATACTTGGAAAAATAACCGTGGCGCTCTGGTGTTTTGCATTCATTTCCATGGAGATTCCAAAACTTCCTGCCTACAGCAGTCATGGAATGTGCCCCCACCCCCCCTAAAACTTTTCCACATAAATCAGGGCACCGTCCTCTAATTTTAGGGGCTGTTACCGAGATGAAGCAAGCCTCTCGGATATCAGGACATTCTCAGTGAAATGTTTTAAAGACTGTGCCACCCGTAAATTTTGAATGATAACATTCTCATTTCTGAGACAGAAGTAATGTTAACATGGTATTCATGTTCTTTCGATTTAAACATTGAGGCTGCGCTCAGGCTGATTGAGCAAGGTGTTGGTCATTAAGACAAATCCTCACCCCAGCTGTGCGAGTCATCTCTGCGGTGCATTTTTGTGCCGTTCGTCTCATTGTTTTGGTTTTAGTGAGCACAGCTGTGCTGTTTTGGTTCATTCTCACCAGTGTTATCTTTTTTTTCTGCAGCATGCAGCTGCTGCTTTCACCGTGATAAAGACAGAACAAAACACATAGGACGTCGTCCTCCGTGATATACGCATGACGCAACGCTTTCACCGCGGCCATTGGGCTGACTGCAGCCGAGGATTTGTTTGTGGTTTTCCAGTGAATCAGCTATGCACCCCACAGAAAGACTGATTCACTGTGGGAAAGGGCCAGGTTGTTGAGTCAAGGTTTTTTTTTGCGTGTCTGAAGCGACGCAGTGACGAGCTGTGGAGCACAATCTTCATGCCTAATGAACACAAAGACACCTGAGTCAGCTGGAAATTGCTGATAGCGTGAGGCCAGGTGCAAGATCCCTACCCAGTGACAAGTCTGCAGTGCCAATGAGTAATTAACAATGTAGACGATGAGTCCGTGATGGATTAGTGTGTGAGCAGACAGAAATCACTCAGAGGTGCCACTGTATTTAAATGTATATTTTCTCTTTAATGTGCATGTGTGTTGCTCCCTGACCAATAGTTGTTACCTTAATGTTTCCCTATAAAGACCGTGCTTGGCCACCAACAACGGTTTCCATGAAGTCAGCTTCTGCTTCCAAAAATAATTATTCAATGTAATTGTCGGAGTATAACATCAAGGTTACATAGTTTTAACTTGTTTTACTTTCAAAATGTTAGTTAATGCTGACATCAAAAGATTGAAATTGAAGATAAATCAGTCACAAAAATGGTTTAGTCAAAAAGTAACTTTTGGTGCCAAAATGCCCATAACACTAATACAGTTAAACAATACAGTGATTGACACAAGTCACACCATTTACCAAATAGTCCTTATCATATTATCATATAAATAGTATTGAGCCACATTCGCTCGTATGTTTGTGTCTCCGTTGTATATCTAATCTCAATTTGTGGATTAAACCATTAAATATGAATGGGATTATCTCTGCAGGTGCATACTGCCCCCTGGTGTCCCGTAGAAGTGAATGCAGTAACACTGGTGTAAAGTGGGAAGGATCAAACTTTTACGTCATCATGGGGAAGCAGGCAGGACCAATCAATTTGTAGAGCGGGAGAGTCTCGGACCAATGTGACCCTAAAAGCGACTGTCACGTGACTTACCCAGGCAGCTATTTGTAAGGCTGCTTTTCACTAGCATGTTAGCCGAGCAGGCTACGTTAAAGACCACGAAAAATAATTCAACGTAATAAATATTCAGTTTCCTTTAAAACGATTTTACCCAGGGCCACCGTACATGTGGGATAATCACTTAAACGAAGAAATATGTTATGTGGTGTAAAAAAAGTACTGCTGTTTTACTAAAACTAGTAGCGTTTTACTATCAGTACATAAGCACTTCCATTTCGGAGTCTTGCGTACGTTGTGTTGGTGTTGTGTAGACGTTGCAGTGTATCCGGAGGTATGCAATGCACACACCACTGTACCAACAATGTGATTGTGTTTGTATTGATCGGCTGCCAGTACACATGCTAACAGGTTAGCTTCAGTGCTAACCTTGTCCTGCTGACACTGTCTACCAGAGAGGCCCGCCCTCCCCGGCGTTAAACTAGGCTGGTGTAAACAATTTCGGACGTCCTATTGGTCATCCGCCGGGATGTCTGCTCTTTGATTGGTGGAAGCTTGCAAGGAGGTCCGGTCGTGTCGAAGCGTTCTTCCGGCTTTACATGTTGGGTGAAAAAAAAAGAAAAGACGAATGGAAAAAAAATAATCCACAAAACGACTATTGCTCAGTTACTCTGCGAAAAGGTAACGTCTGCTCTCCTACACCTATGTGTGTGTTTGTGTAGCTCGGCGAAGTTTGACCCGCTGCACTCGTTAGAAAATCCAGGATTTAGCTTAAAAAACAGGCGGCATCAGGACTAGCTGGCTTAGCGTTAGCTCGCTGCTAGCTACGGTAGCTAACAAGGTAGCGTATTAGTTTTAACGTTACAGTTACTGTGGTGTGATGTTAAATAATGGAGTTATCTGCAGCTAAAATCCTATTGTTGTACTTGTTTTTTTAAATAAGACATTTCACGAGCTACTGTGCTGTTGTTGTTGTCGGGTCAGTTTTGTCATTTGTTGTTGCCCATTGACTGTTTCGTCAATTGAAGCCCCTGAAAAATGTTCTCGTCTCATTTTGTTGCGTCACAATGTGTTATTATAAATTGTGTTTATATTTTGTTTTCCCTGCGAACTGATTACTACAAAACCCCACCGCTCTCTATTAGCCTTTATGTACCCGGACTAGTAAAGGGTTAAACAGGCTTTTATTGTTGTAATCCTCGTAAAAGGTTATACGATTGAATACTTGTTAACAGATTCACGCGCTAATGACATATTCAATGTGTCTGATGCCTGTTTTAATGTTGGATTCTCATATAATTGTAGATCCTTAATAGTTAAAATGAGCTCCCAGCAATTCCCCCGACACGGGCTGCCTCCTTCTGGCGGGGGAGGAGCTCCGATCCCCGCAGTTGGAAACCTGGTGTCTGTCAGTCAGCCGTCAAATGCTCCAGGTAAGCCACTGTCACAAAAAAATAAAAATAAATACAGACACCACACAGCGAAGAAGACAGGGTGTAAAACAGTTTTATTGTTCAGCAGCTGGTGCAGATGCAGACAGCGGCCGGGATGCTGAGCACGGCCAGCAGGACCATCCGCCGGCCGGAGGAGGGGGGACCTTGGCCTTCAGAGATGACAAGCAGGAGACCATGGTGGTCCGACCCTACCCACAGGTGCAGACGCACGGGCAGCCACAAGCTGTTCCCCAGCCGGTGCCCATCCAGGCCGGCACACCTGTGACTCTACCCGCCCCGCCGGTCCACCTCCCGCAGGGACAGCCGGCAGTCCTCTCCGAAGGACAGATAAAGGTGATGATCACCACCTTTCTGTTCATATTTTCAGAGGCTTTGATTTTACATCCATTTATACCACAAATTGCAGCGTTTGTAGCATTTACACTTGCTGAACTGCTGGCTATGGTTGAATTTGATTAATCAGAAATTGTTAAATTTAAGTTGGGGCATGTGAGACCATCTTATTATTGGGGTGAATCTGGGTTAGATAGGAAATCCTGCAAATGTCTTAGACCAGAACTACATCCTGTTGAAACCCTGTTATTTCTGTAAACATGTTTTTCTTTGGTTTGTTGTTTTCTTTCAGGCTGTCATGAAGTCACCCATGCCGAGTCGTCTTATTGCCCCAGCACCAGCTTCCAACCAGCCCCACATCCCCATACCCTCAAAGGTGCCTGGTCACATCACTGTCACCTTAGAGAGCAGCATTGCTCCAACCCCATCTATTCCCGTGGCAACCATCAGTGGTCAGCAGGTGAGTGCACAGTACACAGTTGCTATCAGTGTGTGTGTGTCTGTGTTCCTTGCTGATTACTAAAGGCCTGTGCTGCTGCTGCTGTTGTGTATCAGGGTCACTCCAGCAGCCTCCACCATCTGATGCCAGCCAACATTCAGCTCATCAGGGGCAGTGCTCCTGCTCTGCAGATCGGGACCCCTGCCGTCCCTCCTCAGACCTTCACATCCCATTTACCCCGAGGTAGGTGTGAGTTATTCTTGGCAATATGCTAGTCTTGATATTTAAGAATCCTTGAAACTGCATAACCTTTAACGTCTTCTAATATGTGTTTGTTTTTTTATGCTATAGGAGCTGCTGCAGCAGCCGTAATGTCCAGCTCCAAAACTGTCCTACGGCCAGCCACCGGAGCCAGTGCAGGTCCCGGACAGCCCACTGTGCAGCACATCATCCACCAGACTATTCAGGTACCCTGTCGTTTTATCCCCACCAGTGCAGATGTCTGTGTGTGGCGTTCTAAAATCACTCATGTGTAACAGTGTGCTCTCCCTCTGCTCACAGTCCCGCCCTGCCGTAACAACCTCTACAGCTGTTCTTCCTACTGTGGTCGCCCCAATTTCAGCAACCAGAACTCAGTCGCCCGTTATCGGTCCCAACGTGACACACTCTGCCGAGATGGCACACGGGTGAGTCTCAGTGAGAAATTCTTACTAAATGACGTGGAATGTGTACAGCTTCAAAATAAAATTCAGCTTTTTTTTTTTTACCCATAACGGATTAATGACAATAAGTATTATTTTCATATTTTTGTTGCATTTCTTTTTTTTTGACAAATCTGTATAAGGTATATAAACACAATTAAATGTTTTTTCCCAGGCGCCCGGGGCTGACCATTCACCCGCCTCCAGCCACCGTCAGTATTCAGAGGCCTCAGACATCTCGTGACACTGCCACCAGGATCACACTGCCGTCTCACCCTGCAATCGGGAATCAAAAGCCTCAGCCTCCGCACACTATGTCACAGGTTACTTTTTGTTGATGGCATCCCACCCATACCGTGTTATTGTTTTTTTTCCTCTGACTGAAATAATGACTTCTGGTTTCCTCCCCACAGAAGCCCATCTTCAGTTCTGTGACACCCGTCGCCGCAGCAACTGTGGCACCAATCGTTGCGACGACCGTGCCATCGACAACAATCGGTATGTTTCCTTTTTGTGTGTTCAAATACGTTTTATGTATGTTTGATAGAGAAACCAAAAAAGACAACTCTAGGCTCTTAGGCAGTTATTTTCAAAAATATCACTTTTTGTTGTTTTTATGTTTATTTAGGCTCTGTGTCACATGCTCAAATGACCAATAGCACTATTGTCACCATGACAATGGCCTCTCACTCGTCTCATGCCACAGCTGCGACCACCTCTGCCATCCCCGTCGGTAAGTCTAACCTTAAGTATTTTTTTGCCTGGACCTCATTAAATAGTTGACTTTTTTTGTGTTGTTGTGAGAGCACACCTGGTCTCAACCGTCTCTTGTTCTTCACAGCTAAAGTGGTCCCCCAGCCCATAGCCCACTCTTCGTCCCGTGTGCAGCCCGACTATCCTGGAGAGAGAACCAACCTCATCCCCATCCCGGGCCACCGCTCGTCTCCTAACCCCGTCACCATGGAGGCCCGGAGTGACAACAGGTGAGCGCTTGATGCTGGTGAATTGACCAAACCAAATATCTAATTCTGAGAATGATCAAACCTTTGATTCACGTTGTATTTCTCTTAAAGGCCCTCTGTGCCAGTACAGTTCCAGTATTTCCTGCCGGCTTACTCCTCATCATACCCACTGACGCACACCTACACCCCCATCAGCAGCTCTGTATCCACCATCCGCCAGTATCCAGGTAAGCATCCCTGACCACTGTTGTTTTATTAGCAGTCACTACCCACAGTTCATCTGCATTTACCCCCTCAAACTATGGAGTACAATAGCGATGCAAAAAATATATATAATATAAAATCTTGCACTATGACATTTGAATTTTTGACCATTATGCTGAACAATGCATTTCAGTGATGGGAAACTAGTGTTAAACATGTGACTTTTTAGCATATTTTCACTTTATGTTCCCTCTCTCCAAGTGACTCCTCAAGCTCCGAGTTCAGCACTGCCCACTCAGCCCGGAGTGGGTGTGGCCACCACTGTCCATCTGAACCACATGCAGCTGATGGCGGTAGATCGCATCGGTCTGCCCTCTGCACAGATCAGCACCCAAGGCATCCAGTCAGGACCAATCACTGCCCAGGGAATCCAGCCGGCGCCCATCGGAGTGCAGGGCCTGCACGCGTCTGCCTCCATCACCGCGCAGGGACTACAGCAGACGCCTCTCAACACTCAGCAGCAGCAGTCTGAGGCTAAAACTGGTAAATGCTGAAAGGACACTGGGACACATTATTAATGGAGTTTTTTTTTTTTTTTCCTAATCAATGCTCTGCTTCATTCAGGGGTGGTTTTGGCTGACGGCTTTGTAGCGAGTCCAATCAGCAGCACGTTCGGCTCCACGCAACCCGTGGCCACCATGGTGCAGGCACACGCCCAGGGAGGAGTCGGAGGCGCTCCCACCCTGGTCTCCTCGCCGAGACCCAGCATCCTCCGTAAGAAGCCCGCTAATGAAGGGTGAGTAGAGCGACCAGCACACAAAACACGGGAGACCAAGCAACATGTTATCGACACGGCTGCCAGCGACATGTTTTTTTTTATGGAGCTCACTATATTGCTCCCTTCATTATAAAATATTTATTATCAGTACACACAGTGGTGAACATAACCATGACCCAATTCTTAATAATAATAATAATGTTCAACCCTAATTTTAGACCTAGTGCGGTTAGACCACTAGTGCTTTAGTGGCTCATAGATAACTTGAGTAAAAATAAGTTTATTAATAGATTAAGTATTTCAATTATGCACATAAAGACCTGGCCTGTCTTTTTGTGTTGAAGTTGTGTTCGTAAGAACCTGATCCCCGCCCAGCCCAGTGAGGCAGGAGGTGGCAGAATTGAGAGCGGTGTGAGAGGAGCAGGATCTCCCCGACCTGCAGGGTGAGCTCCTGTCAGATCGATCACGTCAATTTTTTCCGCTCGCTGTCATTAAAAGAAAAATCTGATTCAAACTTACAACCTGACGCTGTTTTATTTCTTTTTGTCCCTCTCTCAGCATGAAACCCAAAGCGGAGATGCACATGGCGGTGGCGCCTCCCGTCATGGCGACGGTAGAAGCGTTGCCTTCCCACGTAGGAGAGCAGCAGGTGGTGTCCTCAACCCTGCATCACCTGGCCCAGGCCATCCCCACCCTGCTGGCCACGCCGGGACCCGTGCCCCCCTCCCAGCCCTCCACCGTCCTCTCCGCCCTGCCGGCAGCCATGGCCGTGACTCCACCCGTCCTGGCGTCCATGGCCAACACCGTGGCCTCCCCCACGCAGCCGGCGGCGAGCGGCACCGCAGCCGGCGCTTCAAGCTCCAGCTGCACAGATGTGAAAATTAAGCAGGAGGTGGAGAGCATGGACACGCAGCCGGGTGAGGAGCATTAGCGCATCTGGCTTCTGGAGGGAAAGAACAAAAAAAAAAGGCTTGGAAGTTAAATGATGTGCATCTCTCCTCCTCTCTGCAGATTCCAATGCAAACTTGTTGTCAGCGGCAACACTCGCCACACTGAGCGCTCCGGTCACCCCAGGAGACCTGATCCCGGGGGCCTCGCCGAGGAAGAAGCCCCGCAAGCAGCAGCACGTGATCTCCACAGAGGAGAGCGAGATGGTGGAGACCAACAGCACGGACGAGGACAAGGCCCCCGGCCGGCCCATCACCGGCAGGGCCGAGAGGTGTGAGTCTCCACCCAGGGAATATGTCGGTATGTGTCCTCATGGCGTCCGTTGTCACGGTGATGGTCTTATAGTGTGTCTGTGTGTTGACGGCACTTGTTTGACGCTTGTTTTTGTCTCTTAGATGAAGAAGGAGTGCGTTACGTGCCGGTCAGGCCTCGGCCGCCCGTCACCCTCTTGCGGCACTACCGTAACCCCTGGAAAGCTGCCTACCACCACTTCCAGAGGTACAGCGATATCCGGGTCAAAGGTCAGCATCAAACGGCAAACAATCAACAGTACCAACTATTTTCATACAACCAGTGAGGAGTATTCTCTCTAACTCCAATTCTTTGGATTCCCTCGCAGAGGAGAAGAAGGGCTCCTTACAGGACATGGCCAATCAGAGAGGAGTGGCATGTAGAGCACAAGGCTGGAAAATTCATCTGTGTGCCGCACAGCTCAGGCAGCTGGTGAGTGCTGCAAATATTTATCACTCCTTTTTTATCGTTTAAAAAAACGTAAAAAAATATATATATATTTTTATTTTTTTTATGTTGGTTATAAGCCCGCCACAAAGAGAACAACCAATAGAAAGGAAATGCTGATCAGTCATACTGAAACATCACTGAGTTAACTTTATACTGCTGAATTGTTTTTTTTTGTGTTTTATTATTATTTGACTTCTGTGAACACGATGTGATTGGTTCTTGATCCATAGTCGAGTTTGGAGCACGACGTCTACAGCCGCCTCTCCACCCTTCAAGAGGGCCTGATTCCAAAGAAGAGGGCAGGCGCTGACGATGACCTTCACCGAATCAACGAGCTCATACAGGTACGTTTAAAAAAATATATTTGTAAGCTTTAGGATTTGCAGTAAATTGCATGGCATGAAAGTTAATTTAACTGATCTCATAACTATTGGATATTGTTCTACAGAATGATGTTGCCTTTTTTTTATACCCAAAAAGTCCAATTTCTTTTTTGTGGCTTTGGTGATGCTGATCATCTTTTTATTTTTTATTTTTTTTACTACACCGCAAAATAGCTGTCTTTCTGTTGAAAATGCTTTCCACATTTGAAGTTGCTGTGTGTTTGTGTTTTTACGTTGCCAGGGTAACATGCAGCGCTGTAAGCTGGTGATGGACCAGGTGACCGAGGCCCGAGACACCATGATGAAAGTGCTCGACCACAAGGAGAAGGTTCTCAAGCTGCTCAACAAGAACGGCGCCGTCAAGAAGTCGTCCAAACTGAAGCGTAAAGAACGGGCATGAACTGTGGACACCCGCCACTGCCCCCTCCTCAACGACGGGGTGGGGGCGAGGTGGGGGGGGGGCAAGGAGCCAGCTCGGAATCTGGTGCTACGATTTGCCACATACAATCTGACCCTGTATGCCCGAGAGTGGGCGGTAGAGAAGGGGACTTCAAAAAACAGAAAAAGACCAGGGTGGAAAGGGTTAAAGACACACACACACACACACACACACACAATGAGCGTGGAGCATCGTTACAGAGGCTGACTGGACGGCCCTGTCACTGTCCCCCTCCCCCCCTGAAGAACAATTTTATTACCGACTTAGTTTCTGCCTCTTCTTTTTTGGAGCTGGCAAGTTGTGTTTGTTTGTAATATTTGGCACCCAATGCGGATGCAGTAAATCCCCACGTGACAGAAGAGGTTTTTTTTTTAGTATAAGTTGAACCACAAAATAGAGACGGGGTCAATCAAAGTCATTTTTTAAAATAGTCCCTTTTTTGCAAACTGTGTACCCAGACTAATCTCAACTGTGCTCTTGTTTTTCATCAATCTGTGCCTTCATTTATTCGGTGTACATGAAACGGACAGAAACGCGATCGGAGTGGTTTCACATGCAGTCCAAAAAGATTCTAAAAAGACTATTTAAAAAAAAAAAAATGCTATGTGGTAAATTGATTGGATTTAACAGAAAAAAAAGTGACAGGAAGAAAAGTGTCCTTGAGCGGTTACCTGAGAGTTAAAGAAAACGCTTTACACGCGTAATGCGTAAAGTCATATTTAAAACTGCCACGAATCTTCCACTTCATCCAAAGTATAGTGATGTCATGGTGGAACTGTGACACTTTGGTTTGAGTGGATTCAAAGTTGGAAAAGAGCCAGCGTCCTGAGATCTGAGCGGTGGATTGAATTCATGTAAATCACTGTAAATGTGCTGTTGTGTTTTGTTTTTTTTTTCTTGTTTGGAAAACCGTTTTTTTCCCTCCATTGACCTGGTTCTTTTCAAGTTTTGTACTCCATGAAACATTTTTGTGACGTGTGCCGCTTTGTTTTGTTTTTTTTGCCGAGTGTAACGTGACGATGACTTCGTCGTGAAGTGAGCCTGAAACATTCTGCGACTGTACATTGTTTTGTTTTTTTTGTCTGTGTAATTATAGTAAAGATACTTAAACAATACAAGACACACCGTTATTTTCACTGTTGCTGTTTTATTTGACTGTCGTGTCTGTTTTTTTTGATATTGTCGAAGATTATTTTGGCCCCTTTGACATAAGGAATTGATAATGATGGATTATAAAAAAACACTGTGTTGTCAGGCACACTGCAGAATCAGACCACACCCGGAGATAGATAGTTGAATGTGCCTCCTTTGGGTGTAACATTGATCGTTATTGCTTTTGGAAAGAAAAGGTGTTGAAACCCCGATGTACATCCCATGTTTTTATTTGCAGATGGAAAACTAATTTCCATCTGTGAAGGTTTTTATTTAATTTCCCATCCAGCTGTCATGTATGCTATCAGGTGTTTTATATCCAGTATCACATTTCAGGATTAAGCCCGGGTCATTTCTCTTACTATCTGCAATTTACCACATAATTGTTTCCAAGTGCAGCTGAAGACATGGGAGTATTTCCCCTATGACGATTATTTGTAGATAAGAAAAAGTGAAAAATTGTGTAATTCACTTTATCCCTTTAGCTCCATTTCTTACACAAGCCGAGTCTGGTGCTGAATAATACAGTATTTATTTTATTTTTATTTTCGAATTACAATTCAATGAAGGTAATTGGTCGATCTAAATGTTAAATCTCTTTGTTAACCTATCAGATTTGTTTTGAGTCAATGAGATGAATCTTGTTGAGCCGAAGATTAGCCACACTTATTGTTCAGATGTTGTGTTTTTTTGTGATGATATTGTGGGTGGCTCTCTCAGTAGGAGCAAAGTCAACGCGCCATAAAAAGGTGTTTGGTGGGAGAGGTCCCTTCCTGCTTCTCAGTTACACAAGAATAGGATTCCTGGGCTGCAGCAGCACGGCTTACACCAAGGGGAAAAAAAACACCTGTTGGGTAAGAAATGTACACTGTTTATTAAGATTTACCTTGAGGTCTGTTTTTTTATGCACTGATTTAATGAGGAAGTGTGTTTAAGTGGAGTGACGGTGATTAGATTTATTTTCTACATGTACACAAGGTGTCTTGGCGTCAACGTTTAAGTCATTACTACAGTGGATGTGTGTGCTATAAATAAGTGGAATCTTATTTAAACCATTTGTATTATTTATCATGTACAGTAAATGTATGACGGTGCTGAAACTGAATTAACTTTTTGTGTAATCTTTGACCCATGAAGATTTGACCCATGTTTCTGCCATGATGCATTTAAGGAAGGTATGAGCCTGCATTTCTGTGACCTACTGTACATACAATGAAATATTTTATTTCTAAATTAATTGTGCTTGGAAAGGGAACTTTTTTTTCACTTTTACTTCTTCTCCCGAACCAGGGTGATGTTGTCTGGGTGGACCCTGGTGATGGGGTGGCCATCGGAGCGGAGGTCACTTTGACGAACACGGGTCAGCTTCAACTGATCGACGATGAAGGAAAGGTACAAAAAATAACTTCCCTATTATTTTTTATTATTATTATTATTATATTATAATATGATCTTGGAAAACCAGTGTAAGATTTCTGTATAATAAATAAAACTCACACACTTGCAGGACCACAAGATCGGCAAGCAGACGGAGGGGAGCGTCCGACCCATGCACCCCACCTCTGTGAAGGGCGTGGACGACATGATCCGGCTGGGTGATCTGGACGAGGCCGGGCTCCTCAGGAACCTCCTGGTGCGACACAAAGAAGGCATCATCTACGTAAGGTTTCCCTTCTCTGGCTTGGCTCCGATTTCAACTTTTGTTTTACAACGTGTGTCCTCGACCTGCGTTCGCCCTCGTGTCTTCCCGGCTTTCTCTTTCAGACTTTGCCCCCTTTTGCTTTATGACGGTGCTGTTTGTCTCCATAGAGACGAATGAGCCTCTGTTGGAAAAAGAGAAACGTCCCAGTGTTTTTTTGTGTCACTGCGTCAAAGCTCAGCAGTGTGTCGGGGGCATATTGTCATATGAAAGAAAGATTTACCAAGACTTCAATTCCTTTGTCTTGCACTTGGCAATTTTAGGCTATTTTAAGACATTGTTTTATTATAATACTCTCTATATGACAAGCTCAGTACAATGACTCATGTTAACACGTAGCTCGTGTGCCACGGCCGTGACTAAACAAGAGGTCACTGGGGTCAGTGGCTTGATGTTGTGCGTGCACCATGATAATGAGCCTCTCTGTTTACAGACATATACAGGCTCCATTCTGGTGGCGGTCAACCCCTACCAGCTGCTGCCCATCTACACCACCGAGCATGTGCACATGTACACGGACCGACGGCTGGGCGAGCTGCCGCCACACGTCTTCGCCATTGCAGACAACTGCTTCTTCAACATGCACCGCAACAAGAAGAACCAGTGCTGTGTCATCAGGTCTGATTTTGATTCACACTCCAATCAAGATTGTTTTATTTACACTCTGTCCAATGACACATCCTATTTCTTTATCGACAAGCAGTTAGTAGTCATATGATGAAATGCAATGAAGCCACCAAGATTTAAGTGGGCGAAAATGCGTGATCATTTTGTCCGTCTTGGCCGTTCACCAACTTCCCGATGTCTGAGCGACACAGGACCAAGACGAGTGCGTCCTGCATCCCTGAAAACCTCCAGGTACCAAATTTTGGCTTTCTAGCAGCGACCCTTGACCAAAACCCTAACCCTAATTCCACTCTTATAACCCCTATAACTCTGGAATTAGGGTTAGGGTTACCAAAACCCTAATTCCAGGCTTATGATCCCTTAATTGTGGAACTAGGGTTAGGGTTTTGGTCAAGGGTCAGGGCTAGAGAGATGAAAGTTGGAACCTAGGGGTTTTCAGGGACCCCGAACGCTCTGGTCTTGGTCCCGTGTCGCTCGGACATTGGCAAGTGGGCGAAAATGCAAGATCGTTTTGTCCGTCTTGGCCGCTCACCAACTTCCCGATGTCTGAGCGACACGGGACCAAGACCAGTGCGTCCGGCATCCCTGAAAACCTCCAGGTACCAAATTTTGGCTTTCTAGCAGCGACCCTT
>JAFBJU010000473.1:997250-1091617 GCA_016785305.1 Colistium nudipinnis
TGTGTCGCTCAGACATCGGGAAGTTGGTGAACGGCCAAGACGGACAAAACGATCTCGCATTTTCGCCCACTTCCCAATGTCCGACCGACACGGGACCAAGACCAGAGCGTTCGGGGTCCCTGAAAAACCCTAGGTACCAACTTTCATCTCTCTAGCCCTGACCCTTGACCAAAACCCTAACCCTAATTCCACTCTTATAACCCCTATAACTCTGGAATTAGGGTTAGGGTTACCAAAACCCTAATTCCAGGCTTATGACCCCCTTAATTGTGGAACTAGGGTTAGGGTTCTGGTCAAGGGTCAGGGCTAGAGAGATGAAAGTTGGTACCTAGGGTTTTTCAGGGACCCCGAACGCTCTGGTCTTGGTCCCGTGTCGGTCGGACATTGGGAAGTGGGCGAAAATGCGAGATCGTTTTGTCCGTCTTGGCCGTTCACCAACTTCCCGATGTCTGAGCGACACAAGACCAAGACCAGTGCGTCCGGCATCCCTGAAAACCTCCAGGTACCAAATTTTGGCTTTCTAGCAGCGACCCTTGACCAAAACCCTAACCCTAATTCCACTCTTATAACCCCTATAACTCTGGAATTAGGGTTAGGGTTACCAAAACCCTAATTCCAGGCTTATAACCCTTATAACTGTGGAATTAGGGTTAGGGTTTAGGTGAAGGCTCGCTGGTGAAGATTTTCAGGAACCCCGAACGCACTGGTCTTGGTCCTGTGTCGTTTGGACATCGGGAAGTAGGTGAACAATCAAGACACACAAAAATGCATACATCTAATAAGAAATATATATTTTTTCCACATCAGTGGAGAGTCTGGAGCTGGGAAAACTGAGAGCACCAAGTTGATGTTGCAGTACATGGCTGCAGTAAGCGGCCAGCATACCTGGATCGAGCAGCAGATTCTAGAAGCTAACCCCATCTTGGAAGGTATAGGTGCAGAAACAACTCCCATATTTTCCTAATCAACGGAAATCCTTCCCTCATTGATCAAGCATTCCTTTTTTCTGCTGAAGCTTTTGGAAATGCCAAAACCATCCGCAACGATAACTCCAGTCGTTTTGGGAAGTACATTGATATCTACTTCACCGAGGCCGGGGCCATCGAGGGGGCGCGCATCGAGCAGTACCTGCTGGAGAAGTCCAGGGTTTGTCGTCAGGTGGGGGAAATCCGTCAGATGATTATTTCCAGGCAGCGGCCGTGTTATGAGCCATTTTTCTTCAGGTAAATATTGCATGTTTTTTATGTGCAGGCGCCTCAGGAGAGAAACTACCACATCTTCTACTACATGCTGATGGGAATGCCAGCGGAGCAGAAAAAGATTCTTTCCCTCGGGAACGCTGCAGAGTACAACTGTCTGACCATGGTACGGACCTGGACCTAAAACTGAGACGTCTTTGGTCCTTGGTGATGGATTTTTACAAGCTTAATGAATATACGCCATTATTTGGCTTCTCACCGTGCAATCCTGTTACCAGGGTAACTGCACCAGCTGTGAAGGACGTGATGATGTGCAGGAGTACGCCCACTTCCGTTCAGCGCTGAAGATCCTCACGTTCACCGAGAACCACAGCTGGGAAATCTTCAAGCTGCTCGCCGCCATCCTTCACCTGGGCAATGTGAACTTTAAGGGTGAGAGCAGCACTTTGAAACGGGACGTGTATGTAAAGTAGATGTTGAATATGGCCACTCCCATATGTATGTCATGTATTTTTCACATATATAGCATTTGTCTTGGATGATTTCAGGCACCATAATAAATAACCTGGAGGCCTGTGAAATCCGTACGTCAACCAATTTTGACATGGCGAGCCAACTGCTGGAGGTTTGAAAAAAAAAATATATATATATATATTATTATTATTATTATTATTATTATTATTATTATTATTATTATTTATTTTATTTTATTTCTTTATTTTCCTTATTATTATTATTATTATTATTATTATTATTATTATTATTATTATTTATTTTATTTTATTTCTTTATTTTCCCTTTTTTTTCCTTTTTTTTCTTTATTTATGTATTTTCCTTTTTTTTTATATATATATCTAAAGCTAATAAAAGAGCAAAAATAGCCTGCTGCGTGTCCTGTTTCCTCAGGTGGATCCCAAAGAGCTGGAGAAGTGTCTGACTCAGCGCTCCTTTATGACCCTCAAAGAGAGCGTGACCAAATCTCTGACCTCTGCCCAGGCTGTGGATGGCAGAGACGCCTTCGTCAAAGTAATAAAAATCACTCTCCACCCCAACGTTTGTCTCACAAAACAAACGCAGACCCTTTTTTAACCTGTTGGATTTGACATGTAAACAGTATTTTTGAGACCTTATATGGTTGAGAGATTTCAAGTGGTTCTAATAATTGATTATAATTATTTATTTGATCTAACAAATAAATGACGACAAGTACAGGAAGCAGCTTTCCGAGCTGTGGTTATCACAGCTCTATTTACAATACAGCTCTGTCAATCAATGTCACATTTTATAACATTGGTGTGGTTCTTTTGGTTTTTTATTATGTCATATAACCTGATATTCCTCATGTTTGCTCATGTTATGAATGCAGGCTATTTATGGAAGACTCTTTGTTTGGGTGGTGGACAAAATCAACACAACCATTTTAAAGTCCCATGAGGACTTCAGTGAAACCCCTCTGTCCATAGGCCTCCTGGACATCTTTGGCTTTGAGAACTTCAGCAAAAACAGGTTGGTGTTTGTGATTTTGCAGATTTTCTGTTTCTCCACAAAACACAGGACACATTTTATTTATTGGATTCAAATCCATCTTGCCGTCATTGGTGAACCGCCGCAGCTTCGAGCAGCTGTGCATCAACTTCGCCAACGAGCAGCTGCAGCAGTTTTTCGTCAGGCACATTTTCAAGCTGGAGCAGGACGAGTACGCGCGGGAAAACATCGTTTGGAAGCACATTGACTACGAGGACAACCAGGCCACCTTGGAAGTCCTGGCCAAAAAGCCCATGAACATGCTGGCCCTGATCGATGAGGAAAGCAACTTCCCCCAGGTCTGCCTCCTCTTTTGTGCCTCGTCGCATTGTGTCGTGTCCATGCCAGTCGGGTTTTTTTTTTTTTTTTTTTTTTTTTATCTCATCTCGTGTGTTTTTTATTCTCAGGGCACAGATACCACCATGCTCCAAAAAATGAATCAGTTCCACGGCAAAGGAGAAATCTACATTCCACCCAAGAACATCCATGAGACGCAGTTTGGAGTGAAGCATTTTGCCGGAGTGGTCTACTACGATTCCGAAGGTTCCTTTTTTAAAAGCCACACACCACCTTTCTGCACTTCTGCTGCGATGTTCTCATGGCGTCCATTTTGTTTTTGAGGTTTTCTGGACAAGAACCGCGACGCGCTCAGCTTGGACCTTGTTCATCTGGTGGAGACCTCCACCAACCAGCTCCTCAAACAGGCCTTTCAAAACCAGCTGTCCTCCGGTCTCCTGAAGTTGAGCGCCAACCCCAAGATGAAGATCACACCCAAGAACACCCTCTGCGTCAGTCTCCCTCATCATCATCTTCATCTTGGAATGTAATCCTCTGATTATGATGTACGCCATGTGACGTGTGTTTTGTTTTTTTCCGACAGCAAGCGGCCGAGAGCAAGAAGCGCGTGCCGACTCTCTGCGGCCAGTTCCGTCAGTCCCTGGATTCCCTGATGAAAACTCTGACTGTGTGTCAGCCGTATTTCATACGCTGCATCAAACCCAACGACTTCAAGAAGCCCATGGTGAGAAGGCACTCCTGAATAAAGCAACGTTTACATTTATACCAGGAAAAAATTGAAATAAAAGATTCTTTGTCTCAGCTGTTTGACAGAGAGCTGTGCATCCGTCAGCTGCGTTACTCCGGTATGATGGAGACCATCCGGATCCGGAAATCTGGCTATCCCGTACGCTACACCTTCAGCGAGTTCCTAGAACGCTACCGCGTTCTCCTGAAAACCTACATCTGTGATCCCAAAACAGTGAGATGGGAACTTTTTATTTTTTATTTTTTTAACATGAGGATTTTCACTTCAGGATTTTTTTTCCATCTTCTTATGTTGCATTTATATGATGACTTTTTTTTCCAACAGGAGAGTGTGCAGAAATGCTGTGAGAGCATTTGTGAAACAGTGCTCACTAGGAAGGACGACTGGAAGACTGGCAAGACAAAGATATTCCTGAAGGTGCTGCATCCCCCCCCCACATCCAACCATTTATTACTGATGGTTAAATTTACTTTATAAACCGTCACGCACTATTTATCTATGTTGTGTACATTTTTCTCTTCATTTGTGGTGATTTGAAATGAATGGTTCCACAAAACCTTCTTTATTCCCAAATATGATTTAACATTTATGTATTTGTGAAGTTGTACACATTTTCTACAAAATAAGTCATATTTTCAGTATATTCATATAGATGTGGTATTTATAGGTGTATTATCTTTGCTCAACAAATCAGATCTCCCGTTTCTCCTCAGGACTTCCACGACACGTTGCTTGAATTGGAGCGAATGAAGGAACTCGACGGGAAAGCACTTTTGATCCAGAAAGTCATGAGGGGCTTCAAATACAGGTGTGGAAAATGTTTGTCAATGCAGTTTACAACTGCATATGTCTGAATCTTTTATTTCCTCTGTAGGAAACAGTTCCTGAGGAAAAAGGCAGGCGCTGTTGTCATTCAGAAATACTGGCGAGGACACAAAGGGAGAAAACTGTACAAAGTGGTGAGTCCCTGAGTTCACCACTAAAAAGGGAAAGGAATTCCAATTTTGTGCCCGACCTGTAAATGAGCCACTTCCATTATGTTTCACATCCAGGTCCAGCTGGGCTTCGCCAGGCTGCAGGCGCAGGTCCGCTCGCGCCAACTCCACCTGCAGTATAAGAGGAAGCGGGCGGCGGCCCTGGTGCTGCAGGCCCAGGCCCGGGGACTCCTGGCCAGGAAGGAGGGGAAGCGTAAGAGAGACGCTGTGATCCTGCTGCAGGCTCACACCAGAGGGCTGCTGGCCAGAAAAGCCATCGAAAAGAAGAAAAGAAATGTGAGTTCAGTTTTAAAAATAGAACGGTCACGGTTATTATTATTATCATCTTCAGAGAGTTGCTTTAATTATTCATCCATTTAAGATTATTGTTTTACTTATTTAAATATTAACTTGATATTTCAGCTGATACGTCTTTTAACTTTTACATAAGTCACATCCTGACTATTTCAATATTTTATCTGATTATACACAATTACTGCTAATTATTTCAATGGTTTAAACTTTACTTTAACCTTGTTATTCTATAATGTTTTTCAGATGTCCATTAATTAATAATAATCTTTTTTTCTAATATATATATATATATAAAGCACTTTTGGTAGTGCTCAGCTCAAATAAAATGTACATTATCAAGACAGTGCAAATTCAAAGAATATTTGATTTTTTATTTGCCGAAAAACACATTGTGTGGGATTACTGAGGTTTTTGCGTCATTTCTTCCAGATGTACCTCTCTGCCCAAGAGAAGGCAGAGGAGCGACGACTCATTCTGGAGAAACAGAAACTGTTGGAGGATGTGCTGAAGAAGAAGAAAGAGAAGGAGGCCAGGGCTCTGTCCATCTCTGACCAGGATATGGTGGACGACATCTTCGGCTTCCTTCCCACGATTGTTGGAGGGCAAGAGGGGCAGGCACCTGTGGGCTTTGAGGTTTGGGGAACCACATAATTTTAAATGGGTTTTGTTTATATTCTTTGTGGAAAATAAATCACTGCACTGTCACTTTTTGTATGTATTTTCAGAATTTAGAAGGGAAAAGGATGACTTACGAAGAGATCGACCTGGACGACCTCCCCATGGAGGAAGATCTTCCCAAAGAGGACAATGATGACCTGAATCAGTACTCCTTCTCCAAATTTGCCTCCATGTACTTCCAGGGCGCCAACGAGCACACCCACATCCGGCAGAAGCTTCGGCAGCCCCTGCTCTACCACGAGGACAAGGGCGATACTCTGGTTCTGTTCTAAGACCACTTGATTTTCTCCTTTTTTTTACGATTTTGGTCTCGTTACCTCTTTAAATGAAATCGGCTCATAGTTGCGTGTTTTTTTTATAAACCAGGCTTCACTAACAGTGTGGTGGATCATTCTGAGGTTCATGGGAGACCTTCCTGAGCCCAAGAAGCAGGTCCAGAAAACCTCCACCCAGGAACGCCTGCTGCTCCAGGACCTGATCTCCAAAGAGAACCGACGGCTCAGCCACACAACGGACCAGGTAAATGTCCCCACAACAAATTCATTTCAGAATACTCATTTATCATAGATTCGTATTTCACTTAATTTTTTTCCATCTTATTTTAGAGGGTGCTAAGGAACAAAAACTCCCCCTCAGTCGCACAGGCGAGTAAGGGAGAAAATTTCACCGACATGCGCAACAAAAACAAAAAAGCATCCGCGGTTGAAGTAAAGGGTATCCTCAAACAAACTGCGAATATCAGGCAACCCTCCAGCATCGCCGAGGAGGTAAGGTGGAGGCCTGAAGAGAAATTTCACCTACATTTTACAGAGTCCTCCTTTTTATCTTTTTACTGCTTTTTTTTTTCAGTCAGATAATGTGACTGAAGTCTCTCTGGACCGGCCGCTGACCTCTCTAGAGAAACTCCACATTATTGCTGGATATGGTATCGTCAGACGAGACCTCAGGTAAAAATAAGCTCCATTTTAAATCTATATAAATATATACAGTATATAGATTTTTTATTTTTTATTTCATCATTTAATTCAATGCTTGTCTTTTCAAGATTGAAGAATCAATTGTCATATGCACAACAGTTACAGAGCACAGTTGCCGCCAGAGGACGTTCTTGGCTCTCGGAATCCTCATAACATCTCATATGCAAACTTGTATTTCATAATAAAACACGTGTTAAATAAAATACGACATAAGAGTAAATAAAAACATATTTTTGTCCAGGGATGAGATTTACTGTCAGATCTGTAAGCAGCTCCACGATAACAACAATCGCAACAGCTACTTCCGGGGTTGGATCCTGTTGTCCCTGTGCCTGGGCATTTTCCCTCCTACGGAGCACTTCATCAGGGTAAGAAACACCAGCTGTATTCACTTCTTCCCTTTCATAAGCAGTGCGCTGCATGCTGTGATGTTTATCTTTCCCTTCTCTCTCTTTCTCTCTATTTTGTTTTTCTTTGCAGTATTTGCAAAGTTTCATCCGTTCCGCTCCGGGAGGCTACGCGTCGTACTGTGCCGGGAGGCTGCGTCGCACGGTGACGAATGGAGTGCGAGGGGAGCCTCCCGCCTGGCTGGAGCTGCAGGTACTGAAGCTGACACTTAACTAAATATTGAAAGGACCAGTTCAGCCAAATACCACAAAGTTCAGAACAACTCTGAAAAGTATGTGCATGTGTGGGGTGATTTTATGGAACAGTTTGGAGCAGGAGTTAAAAAATATATATTTATATGTATATCTTTTTTTAAGATATAGATATTATTATGAATATTTTTGTTGAATACAATAGCATATTTTTTGTCTGTTCGAAATAAAGAAAACAATTCAAAAATTAAATATTTTCTTACTTACGGCCCTTTCTCCGCACTGTGACAGGCAACCAAGACAAAGAAGCCCATGATGGTCTCCGTGTCGCTGATGGACGGCCGTTTGATTAACGTCCCGGTGGACTCGGCGTCCACGGCCAAGGAGATCTGCCAAGTCCTCTCCAACAAAGTCAAACTCAGAGACACCTTCGGCTTTTCTCTCTACGTGGCGCTGTATGAAAAGGTATGCAGTGCGAACGTATAGGTGTCGTCTACGTGTCAGCAGATCTGAACTATACTCCACTGCATTCAAAACATCATAAATGCTGTTAAAATCGAAAAATGTGTGCACATTTGAGATGATTTTGGTGCATTAGTGTCATCTCATCAAGCTAGAAAGCAAATACACCATTTATTTTTCCATTTATTCCATTACATAGCGTTTACATAAGGATGCGTTTACATTTATTTGTCTTCAAAGAGAATATAAATATTGCGTCACATACGTCAGTTGTCAATATTTGTTTTATATATTTTTTTATGTTTTTTCATATATTGATATTGAGGAGTTTATTATTTATTTATTTATTTATTTATTATTATTTATCAATTATAAATTAATTGTGGCTGCGGGACAATAGCGTCATGGTTATTTTTGGATCTGTCTTGGAAGTTTTGGGCTCTGGGCAGCGGGAGAGAGCACGTGATGGACGCCATCTCCCAGTGCGAGCAGGAGGTGAAGAGGAGAGGAGGGCAGGAGCAGCACGCTCCCTGGCGTCTCTGCTTCCGTAAGGAGATCTTCACGCCGTGGCACGACTGCAAAGAAGACGTGACCGGCACCGAGCTCATCTACAAGCAGATCGTCCGGGGCCTGAAGTTAGGAGAGTACCAGAGTGAAAAGGTGACACTCGCGCACACAAAAAAAAAAATCCCACCACATCACTGTCAAACTGCATTTTTTAAATTATTTCTCTCACATTTCACTTCGCGCAGGAGGACGATCTCGTTCAGCTGGCTGCTAAACACTTGTACGTCCTGCACGGCTCAGAGAGCGGCGCGGAGAACGTGAAGCGAGCCGTTCAGGACTGCATCGGCAGCTCTCTGCTGGAGGCCAAGCCGGAGGCCAAGTGGGCGCAAATGGTCGGCACTGCTCACGCTAAGGTGAGGGCTGTCATTATAACACGTACACGTTCAAAAAAGAGAAACCAAAGAGGCCTGGAGCTGATTCATTTTTACTAATTTTTTTATTCACTCAAGGGTTCATATTTGAGCTCAAGGCAGAACGTGGATTCGGTGAAGGCGGAGGTGGTGCACTACGCCCAGAACAAGTGGCCAATATTCTTCTCCAGGTTCTTTGAAGTTGTCAAACTGTCAGGTGGGAAACGATTGTCATAGCTTCTCTCAGGTCACGCACGTCATAGGAAGTTACACGCAAATGTTGAATTGGCACTAAATAGTGTTGTTGACATGAGAGGAAAATCAAAGTGAATGGAATGAATGAACCCCTATAAGACACATTTTTGCACTGTCCATGAGGAATAAAACTTCTAATAATCAGATATGCATTTTTTAACCAGACCCCCTTTGCAGTTGCCAGCTTTTTTTTGTAAATATGTCAGACTGAATTGCAAAAGGCCTATTTATAGATAAGCCATACCACTCGGGTTAGGACTCAAAGCGAAGCATTTGATTATGAGGGGGAAGAGGGGGGCCAGGAACCACACGTACACACACGTGTCTAATGAGAGTCACACCCTGGGTCTTTCCCTAAACTTTGAATTCATTGAATTATCTAATTGACAACATGCTTGTACATAGGTGGTGAAAGGTTCAGGAAAAACAAACCCTACTCAGTGGAGATTCCCAATAAATAACCTAATAATGCTTTCGGCCCTTTTTTGAAATGTATTTGGTTGTTATGTCCAGGTCCTCCGCTGCCAAAGAGCAAGTTCATCGTCGCCATAAACTGGACTGGAATCACTTTCCTGGATGAACGAGAGAAGAGGCTTCTGGAGCTCTCCTTCCCTGAAGTGACCGGCGTCAACACCGTGAGGTAGAGACGCATTATCTTTTCTCCAGGAACAGAATCAGAGCAGGTGGTGGAGTCAAAATAACGAAATTCTGTATTTACAGAATGTGTATTTATTTGAACTAGAATAAAAATACCCTGCATTTTGATATCGTTTACATTAGCCTTAACCTTGTGTCTGGGCCTCAGGGAGGGAAAGGCCTCGGACCAGGCCGTGTGTCTGCTGACTCTGAAAGGAGACTTCACTCTGAGCGGCCCGGCGGCCGCCGACCTGTCCGAGCTGGTCACCATGTTCCTGAGTGGCCTGACGGAGCGGTCCGTGTACGCCGTTGCTCTGAGGGACGTCAACAGACAAGGTCAGAGGAACCCCGAACACACTGATTCGTCCTTTTTTTCCCCCTGCTAACTAATATTCTCCTTCAGATGATCCAATGTTCCTCAGCTTCAAGAAGGGAGACCTCATTGTCATTATCAAAGACGAGGAGTTTCCTCTGCAGCATGGCTGGATAAAGGGTCGGACTGAGAGCAAGGGACGCACAGGAGCGGTCCCCACTGACGCCATCCTCATTCTTCCAACACTCAGTAAACCCTCGCCTGAGCTCCTGGTACGAGCACGTCTCTGACAGATAAGTTATTGCACCCTACATTTGAAGAGTAATAAATACAGTTTTCTTTTTCTTCATCTCAGAAACTCTTCAACCTGACTCCCAACCAGAGGAAGAACATCATCCAGGAAAACATGAAAGCAACCGGGACACTAGAACGAATGGCTCCTGCCACACTGAAGGAGTTTTCCCTCCAGTACTTCAGGTATCCAGGAATTATTCATTATTATTATTATTATTATTATTATTATTATTATTATTATTATTATTATTATTATTATTATTAATTTATTTATTTATTTATTTATTTATTTATATTTTTTTTACTACATGTGACCGCATTGATTGCAGAGATTGATTGATTGATTGATTTTATTCATTTCCGTCCCGTAGGCAGCCCACCAAGGATGTGAACCGTCAGGTCATCTCCAGGAACGCTGCTCCTGAGAGGTTGTGGGTAAACTCCAGAGAACCAATCAGACAGCCGCTCCTCATGAAACTGCTGGGAAACCCCGAGCTGGGCCTCAAAGCCTGTCTGGCTTTCACTGATATCCTCTAGAAAACAATTACCATGTTTTATACCCCTGACAATTAACCATAAAAGTACTACTGAGCTCTATTTACATGGGTTTAGTATATACCGCCTGTTTTATTCCTCCTTGACTGTGTTGTGTACCGATCCTGAAATATATGGGAGATTACCCGACCAAGCAGATGCTCAATCCTCTGGAGCTCACCGACCAGATCTTCGGCACGGCCACTCAGAGCGAGGCGCTCAGGGACGAGATCTACTGTCAGATCATGAAGCAGATGACCAGCAACAACAACCGGTACGTGCCTCGGGTTCTCACGTTTTTACAGTGATAATAACCATAACACACGTACACTCGAACAGGTGGACAGGTAAAACATTGAGATGTCTACTTGGAATTAGACAAAGCAATAACATTTTATTTCATTCTAGTGACTTGCATGCACTGTATATTGACCGTGTGTGTGACTTTAGCTTCAGCGTGGAGCGGGGCTGGCAGCTGCTGTGGCTCTGCTGCGGCCTTTTTCCTCCCAGCAAGTTGCTCCTGAAGCACGCTCTGCGCTTCCTGGAGTCGCGGCGCAGAGAGCCTCTGGCCTCCGACTGTCTGACGCGGCTGCAGGGTTCCCTGAGGTTAGACCATCCCACACGCGCGCACACACACAGGCCAACACACAATTCCAGGTCTACTTTGTGTCTGAAGAAGAAACGCACACGACATGAGTGTGTGATGATATTTTCTCCTTCTTCATTTCATGATAACAATCAGAGGCAGTGCGCATACAGCAGCAGGATAATAATAATAATAATAATAATAATAATAATAATAATAATAATAATAATAATAATAATAATAATAATAATAATAATAATAATAATAAACACCATCATCATAATAATCATAATAACAATAACATAATTAGTAAATAACATCCAGGGTTGCATCATTCAATTATTTCATAAAGAAAAGGGTAGAACAGTATTCAGGTTTACATGTTTTAACATTTGCTTGGTAAAAGGTGGGAGTGAAATAATCAAGGAGTGAAGGGGGGAGAGATGCTGAGATGTTTCCACTCGTAGAGAATAACAGGGTCAGCTGACAAACCAAAACCTGTGTTTCCAAAGAAACCTTAAAAAAGTCAACACTTAAAGAAGGACAGATGGAGAGGTGTGGTGTTTGGGAGGTTGGGTGGGGATGGGGGTGGGCTACAGCCTCCACATCCATAAAACCTGTTTTTCTTTCAGGGTGGAGAGTTTTATTTTATTTTATATACACATATGAATATATAGATAACACAGCAGACAAAGGCATGTGAAAATCTATATATTTCCATTCCATAGATATTTATTATGGAAGGAGAGACACAGACTTTCTGTTTGTCGCTTACGCATATTTATACTGAACTTTTTAATACACTGTTACAAAGTGCTCCACAATCAGGTAAACTTATTACTTACAATTCACAATTCAAAAATAAGTTATAGGATCATTTAGAAAGCAGTTAAGGTTGCAAGCATTATATGTATTTCTAATAGATTTTTATGGACATAGAATTCTTTTCTGAGGACGAGTTGTGCGGTGTGATACAAACATTGCTTGCAGCTATGCTCACACCATCAGTTATTTATGCCTATGTGTTGCATCCCCCCACAGTGAGCAGACCACACTCACATTTGAATGGCCTCTTCTATTAATAAATTCCATTTTACTTTTCTTTTTTTTTCTTTTCAGTGCCGTTGACCTTTTGCCCCTAGACTGCAAAAGACATACTGTTGCGTACTGTTGTTGTGGCGTACGTGTCAGGATAATATGCAATAAGTAATATAAAAGGCAAATACATTGGTGTCATTGTGTAGGATGGATCCCAGGAAGCTGCCACCACACCAGGTGGAGGTGGACGCCATCCAACAGAACAGCATCCAGATCTGCCACAAGATCTGCTTCCCCAACGACACAGAGGAGGTACGAGGGAGGACGTGTCATAAACGCATAAATGCATCATTTTTCAGATTTTACACTATCAATATTCATCGTCTTTATCTTATCTCAGATATTCGAGGTTGCGACCAACACCAGGATCAGGGATTTGATTCAGAACATCACCAAAAAGCTCAAACTGGCCTCAGCAGACGGCTTCAGTATTTTTATAAAAACGCACGACAAGGTACGTTTTTACCTTCTTTTTTTTCCCCCAACCTTACACATAATTTGACGTTATTTGTAATACTCACGCGTTTCTTTCACCATGTTTATTTCAGTTCCTCAGTTTGAACGAGACGGATTACTTCTTTGACAGTCTGAGAAAAATCACTGACTGGTCCAAAAAGGCCAAGAGGGTCAAAGACGGTAATCAAACGTCATCTGATGAGATGATACAGTCGGACATATCCTGTAATAATTTCTCATTTGTGTGTGGGTGTGTGAATGTGGGTGTGGGTGTGTGAATGTGGTTGTGTGTGCGTGTGGGTGTGTGAATGTGGGTGTGTGAATGTGGGTGTTTGGGGTCTGTGTGATGGTGGGTGTGCGTGCGTGCGTGTGCGTGCGTGCGTGGGTGTGATACCTGCAGGTGGGCCAGTCAACGTATCCTACACTGTGTTTTTCATGAGGAAGTTGTGGTTCAACGTGAACCCGGGCAAAGACACCGAGGCCGATCTTATCTTCCATTTCCCTCAGGTACATTTGAAATCCTTCCGCAAACACACTGCTGCCTGAAATAAAGATGACACACCATATCAATCAACAGACATTCAGAGATCTATAAACACGTAATTTTTTCTCCTCCTGAAAAACCCGAGGAGAAAACTTGATTTAAAGGTCAAACATCTGCCCCTACTTTTTTTTTTTTTAGAATCCATGTCATGAAAAAAATATTTCTATCCTTCCAGGAGTTGCCCAAGTACCTGAGAGGCTACCACGTCTGCAACAGAAGCGAAATGGTCAACATCGCTGCCTTGCTCTTCAGGATAAAATGCGGCAATGACAAGAGCCAGTTGGTCACGATTCCCAGAATGCTGAGGGAGCTGGTGCCCACAGATCAACTGAAGGCCCTGCCTGAGAATGAGTGGAAGAAGGTACCGTCTCACACTCTCGAAAGGGACACGCTTTAAATATTTTAGATAAAAAATGATATATATATATATTTAATATGGATGCTCACCAAGAACAGCGGGTACTCAGAGAGGGCCGTTAAAAAACTTTATGGATTTTTTCTGGCCGAGCAGCTCCACAATGCAAGCGTCTGACCTGATGACCAGTTCCACTGTGACACAGGAAGAGGGGAGTGGGGGGGGGGCAACCATGAGTGCATGTCCTTGTGTCTCATGCCCGGGGTGGTCACCCCCACAGGCCCCCGTGAATGGCCGTCCCTGTTCTGTCTGGAGTACCATTGGATTTTTTTTTTTTTTAAGTTTATTCTTCTCGTGAACAGATCCTGTGAGAAGACCAAAGTCAACACAGCAGGACTTTTAGGACGCCCTCCTCTCGTCCTTGGCCCCTCTGAGACATAAATCTTTAACGGGACCAAACTGTCAAACTGCGCTTCAGGCAAAGGGGTCAAAGAGCATCAGAAACAATGACATCTTTTTTTAAATTTCTACTATAACAATTTTTTGTCACTATTCATATCAGAAAAAATACAGATTTTTACCCAAATTATCCTGGACGGTTTCCCACCCGAACCACCCCAGCTTTATACCATCCCTGTGATCTCTAATCTCGGCTCACTGAGCATATTGCCTGAGGGCCGGGGGCGGAGTGTTGATCATTAACCTGGTTAAGAGCAGAGACAACACAAGAATGTTAAAAAAAAATGTATTATTATTATAATTTTTTTTTATTTTAGGGTATCGTTGCTTATTACAACAAGCACGCTGCCATGACTGCTGAAGAAGCCAAGACGGCTTTCCTGAAAGTGGTCTGTCGCTGGCCGACCTTTGGCTGCGCGTTCTTTGAAGTCAAGGTCAGTGAACGCAGCACACGTTGTTGCTTTGTGTCGTTATCTGCAGTCCATTGGGTTGGGTGGGTGCACCCTTCGGTCGCGTAATCTTCGGCGCGCCATCTGCCACCATCGTCACTCAGCAAATGCTGGTGTGTTTTTGTTTAATCTATTATGTATTTGTCCCTCTGACTTTTATTTTCAGCAAACATCCGAACCAAACTTGCCAGATATTGTGCGAATAGGAATCAGCAAACAGGGACTTACCATCTACCACCCTAAAACCAAGGTTAAAACAAAAATCGACCAAAAAATGGACATAGAAATGTCTCCGTTTGGCTTTTCGTTTTGCATCGTGACCACATTTTTGATTTATTTGACTTTTTATCACGTAAAGGAGGTTTTGGCAAATCACCCATTCAACCGCATCGCTAACTGGTGCAGTGGGAGCACCTACTTCCACATGACCATTGGCAGTCTGGTCAAGGGGAGCAAATTCCTGTGTGAAACGTCCCAGGTGAGCGCCGTCTTCAGAACAGGTGGCTTCAGCGTCACGTCTACTAAATGGAGTCGAGTCCTTCTTCTTTACACCTGTGTCTTATTTTGAAAGGGTTACAAGATGGATGATCTTATCACCTCCTATGTCAACATGTACCTCAGGGAGAGGAGGGCCGGGCAAACGAGGAACCAGCGCTACAATATTTGAGTAGCACGAGTGTGATGCGCACGTACACACACGCACACACGCACACACACACACACACACACACACACACACACAGAGGCGCAATCACTGTGTCTTTTAAAAGTGCAATTTGCTTCATGTTTGAGGAATACAGGAAAAAAATGGAGGAAAAAAATGTACACCTTAAAACACAGTGGCTTTATTTTTATCTTATTTTAGGAATTTAAAAACTAAAATTTCTTTAACATTTATTGTTCTGGTAACATAATCCATGACATGACTTTCTCCTGAGCTGGTAAACTATGGAGATAAATGAGTGTTTCAATGCCGATCCTCAGACTAAACAATATTTTATTTACAAAATGTGAAAATGTTAATCTCTTTTAAAGATAATACAATTAAATCCACACTAAATGAATGTGAATATCCCACATGTATATTACATTTTTTTAAATCCATTAATCTAATAAAAAATACATTTGAAATCTTGCCTGTACACATGTTTATAGACTTTTGTTTACATCCTATGATTAAAAAAATGCTGCTTTATTTAGGCGCTGATGGAAACACTCCTAACATTTAGCTGTCTTATAAATATAGAATTTAAATATAGATGTTTTATATCTTTTCCATTTTTTCTGGTATTTTTTTTTTTTAGAACATATAATCGCAAACACCACATCTCCAAATATTGCCTCTAACTGTGGATCCTGAAACACTCATTTGTCCCCACTATAAACAACATCTCCTCTTCTGTATCACATTGAGATCTTTGCATGTTGTTTTCCGTCCTTTCTCCTCTGGTTGAACCTTCACAGCAGAGAAGGAAGAATGACGGATTTATGATGGCAGGCGCTTTTCACCAGGCAATGTTTTTGCTCCAGGCTTACGAGACGCACAACAGACAGAGAGACAGCGAGACACTGAACAAAAAGTGTGTGAGTGTGTGTGTGTGTGTGTGCGCGTGTGTGTGTGTGTGTGTGTCTGGGGGCGTCCCAATTAGCACTTGGCAGTAGATTAACAGGGTATTGATGTCAAAAGCGTCTCCATAGTCCCCCCGCAGATAGTGGCTTCATTCAAGGGGGGGGGGGCACAGAATAGAATTAGCATATCGATGATAGAAAGAATAGAAAGCGTCCATGTATCTGACACACAGCTGTGGAGTCCTTGTATGAAAGAAATATTATCTCCCCCTCCTCCCTCCCACCCTCCTCCTCCTCCTCAGTGGGTCTTCTCTCCACATCTGTCTGATGGCTGTGTGAGTGATTATTTTGGGCATTCCAATTCAGGATGCCCCCAGGAGGCGAGAGCCCAACAAGGGCCTCTGTTTCCTCCAAGCAACACAAGCGAGCCCCCCCTCCTCCTCCTCTCTCCCTCCCCTCCCCTCTCTCCTCCTGTTTTTCACTTGCACTCCCATAGGGCATGGGGCCCTTTCTTTAGAACCGGGCACGCCATCTACAAAAGATCATCTCTGGGATTTTTGGTCATAAACTTCCATCCAATGACGGCACAGTCCATCTTCTATCCATCGGTTTGGGAGTTCATGGTGGAGAGGAAAAACTCGGCGGTTGCCATGGAGTCATTGCCGACGTCTCTTTGCGTCTGAGGCATGCCATTCTTCTCCGCGCTGCTCGAAAACTGACTCAGGCTATTGTGGAGCGCACAAGTGGTTCTCTGAGGAGCCGGGCGGGGATAGAGAAAGGGGTGGGGTCAAGGTTCAAAGGAAAAAGAAAAAAAAAAAAAAAAGGGTCCCCCCCCATCACGACTCCCTCTCTGTTATCAAATTTGTTGAGACACAAAAAGAGCTACAGTCTATAATTCCCTCCAGAGCATCCAGAGGGGAGAGAAAAGGAGGTTACAGGACGTCTCCACACACACACACACACACACACACACTGCTGCCGCCGCGCTGATCCTCGTCGCTCCTTTCAGCCGAGCCTCTCCTCAGCCTGGGTGAGTCTTTTACGTTTGTTTTTTTTTACTCCCATGCTGTATATTAATACAACAACAGAAAATGTATTAACCTTTAGTAACTGCACTAAAAGTTGAACTTTCTCTGTAAACACAAGTGAAGTGGCACAAATGGATTAATCAGTGTTGTCTAACAGTAGTAATATGCATTTATGGTGTACATTTTTCATTTTTATCATGCAAAACTAAATTTTTATTTTTTATTTTTTTTCGTTTTTAATTCATTTGCTTTTTTTAAATGATTGGAATGAATGGACCAGGTGGATTTGCATATAATCTAATCACTAAACTCCACCCTTGCTTCACACTCTTGACAGGTTTTTAATAATAGAAAGTTGCACATGTTACATCTGTTTGCTGACGCTCCGTCTCCTCCTCCTCCTCCAACTCGTTTCGCACCGCACCGCTCTGCTCACACACACATTATTGGGATGTTGAAGGCGCACGTCAGGATTGTCTCTCTTTGGGATTATCACCCGGGGTTCTGTGTTTTATGGAGGCGTTTTCCATTCAGCCTTGCTGCTCCCAGTTCCTTATCCCCACTGGGACTGCAGCCTTTTTTTTTTTTTTTTGTGTAGGGGGGTGTGAATAGTATTTTCACAGTATTTATAGTCGCACCATGACCTGCAGATACAGATACTGGACCTTTAAATATGAAATGTGAGGGACACATATTGCGTGTGAGCCTGAGCTGGGAAATGCCTTTGGCTGAGGGTCTCACACACACACACACACACACACACACTGAGCAGAGCCACTGGGACAAATGTAACACAGTTAGTCCAACCAGATAAAAACAAAAAAAAAGACTAACTCCTTTTTTTTGTTTAGCAGCCAGCTGTGACCCAGCATCATTTAATCACATTTCACTGTTGGGTGTGAGTGTATTTAAGACCCTCCCTTCAGCCGTACGACACTCCACAGATGTTTTCGTATTTTTCTTGGATCCCCCACCCATACCGAAGGGGACGTGGTCAAATCATCTGAGACTTCACGCTTGTGTGTGTGTGCGTTGATGTTTTGGCTCGAGCAGAAAAAGGACGAGATAAAAAAAAAACATCGGGAGGAGTGGGTGGTCATCAGGTCTTGGTTGTTTTTTTTTTAGGTGTGTCTGGATAGGGGACCAAATGAAAAATGGGCACTTGTGCAAGAATGTTGGGAAATCATTTTAATGAACTTTCAAAAAGAACATTTTAACCGTCAAATGCATCTTTCATGCCTAACTTTTTTAATTTTTTTTATCTTGTAATTATATGGACTTAAAAATATGGAATTAGAATTAGAAAATATATTCACTTTCTTGCCTAGAGGCAGTCTAGAGATAATCGTCTCATGTCTCTGTTGAAGATACAATGAGGATGTGGTGGGTTAGGTTTTACAAAGAGAGAAACTACAGTTTTTGATTTTTTGTATATATCTATATATATATACATATATACTGTAGTGTGTGTATGTGTGTGTGTGTGTGTACGTGCGCGCGCACGTGTGTGCGTAGGCGTGTAGATGTGTGGGTCAGGGTTAAGCTTGTTTCCTGTCACTGGGGTAGTTTGTGGTTTTGTACAAAAATGTACAATGTACTATTTTAAAGCTCAGAGACACCCAGTCCTATTTCTACCTGTGCAACGTCATATTTACATTTCTGTCTCCTCAGCCCACACCATGGAGTCGGCTACCTCGGCTCTGTCCCTGCTGTCCAATCAGACGTCGTCATCAGAGGGCTGCGCGGCGGCCGAGACCACGGTGGAGAACGCCTTGTTCGGATGCTTCTACCTCCTGGTCTTCTTCCTGGCTCTGAACGGGAACAGCCTGGCTCTGTGGGTCTTCTGCCACCAGCGCGGCGCCTCCTCCCCCGCCAACGTCTTCCTGATGCACCTGGCCGTGGCCGACCTGTCCTACGTGGTCATCCTGCCCCTGAGGGCCACCTACCACCTCACAGGTGGCCACTGGCCCTTCGGCGAGGTGCCCTGCCGGGTGGTGGGCTTCCTGTTCTACGTAAACATGTACGCCAGCCTGTACTTCCTGGCGTGCGTGGCGGCCGACCGTTACCTGGCCGTGGTGCACGCCGTGAGGTCGCTGAAGATCCGCCGCGCCCGCTACGCTCACGCCATCAGCTTCTCCCTGTGGGCCCTGGTCACCGTCGCCATGGCGCCGCTGCTGGTCACGCACCAGACGGCCGAGGTGGACGGCGTGACGGTGTGCCTGCAGCTGTACCGGGAGAAGGCCTCGCGCAAAGCCCTCATCTCATTGGCCGTGGCCTTCACCCCGCCCTTCCTGGCCATCCTGTCCTGCTACCTGCTCATCATCCGCAGCCTGCACCGCGGCTCCCGGCTGGAGCCGGCCGTCAAGCTGCGTGCCCTGCGCACCATCAGCGTGGTCATCCTCATCTACGCGGTGTGCTTCCTGCCGTACCACGTGAGCCGGGCCACCTTCATCCTGGGCTACAGCCACCCGGACGCGTCCTGCCTGACGCGCAGGGGCCTGAGCCTGGCCAACCGGCTGACCTCCTGCCTGACCTGCCTGAACGGCGCCATGGACCCATTGGTGTACGTGTTCGGGGCCAAGAAGTTCCGCGGGACCTTGACCCAGATGTTCTGCAGACACAAAGCGGCGGGACTGTCCGGGGCCACCAGCGCCGAGCTGAAGGGCACCCACGAGAGTTCGCTCACGGCCAAATCTGAGTTCTGATGGAATCCGAAGACCCCAACGCAACCAAATATAATATTTGCAGACTGTCGCCTTCGTCCAACGGAAGACAGGTTCTTCTTCTGCCCCTCATATTTCCTATCTAAAGGCCCCATATCTGTGTCATTGATTATAGAGAAGGTCAAGGTGCGCTTATCAATACTGTGAAAATATTGATTTCATCTCTCCTTCTACTGATTCAGTTTTTACGCCCGCCGTCGTCTGAACTAAAGAAAAATGAAACTAGATGTACTTCGTCATACGTACGCCTAACAACATACATGATGTTCTATGCACATCCTCAACCTTTTCTGCTTTGTATACTGTGCCAAATATGGTCATTGCTCTTTTTCACCCGCGGTAGTCCAGATCCAAATTTTACATTAACATTCCTAGCAGGGCCATGAAATGACGCGTTAATGTTCCCTGGAGGATTATTCATGACGTCATGTCGCCTCGTAAAAACCAATGATTGCGTCTTGTACAAAAGCGGCAAAAAAACAATCGGAGCACATTGAGGATAATGGCCAGACTGCGACTACATCCATTTCCTAACTATGCAGCTGGCAGCATTTCTTTCTTTTTTTTTTCTACTATTAAATAAGCAGAAGTGGCCTTTTGTTGGACACTCTGAATGCACTTGTTGCTTTCCACGTGCTACGGAAATTAAAATAGAGCCCTTTGCCTCGTTATGATTTCCATTCAATCCGAATTCTCTGTTTATATTCTCCATGTATGTTCTAAATTGCTTGTGCTTGACAAATCTTGATTGTACATAGGTTCTTTGCCACTTAGCTGCGTCACGCATTTATTGTTTTGTACTATTTTATACTGTGATATTGTATTGGCACATGACAAACTCTTAATCTCTTTTTTAATGTGAGTCAGTTAGTGAAACACCATCTGCGACAAACCTCAGAAATGTGAGTTTACATTTTTCCTCATGACTTTGAGTCTCAAATAAATCAATATTATTATTATATTTTAAAATCACTCTGCTAATCATGGAAAAGGCCATCAAATCTTAATAGATGCTCAACTAATCATGTACTTAAATCAATAACTGACTCACACTCTTTTTGTATCATCTGTTTTATATTGCTCTTATATAAAAGTGTGAAAACATACAACCTTCTTCAAGAAAAAGTAGGATTTCACCTCGTGTGTGTGCATAAGATCGCATGTGTCGTGTTCGCTTCTAAAATGGAACTTGATCTCTGCGAAAGTGGCGTCTCATGCCGCTAGGGCCCAGAAACCTCCGAGGCCGCAGTGACTTGTCGACGTGTAGTTCTCTTTTTGTGTCATGTGACCCCTGTTGTGGTTTGTGAGCAGCGTTTTGGTTTTTTTCCCTCCTCATCTTTCTGCAACACTTCCTGTCCATCACATAAACAGGGCAAGGCGCTCTGAAACTTGCATTTCCTGAATGTGTGAACTGAAAAACTTCAAGAGTTGTATTCCAGGTAAACAGACATGATTTGAGCGTTTTTTTTTTTTTTTTTTTAAATACATATGAGAATCTTATATTTGAATTCTAATTCTAATAATTTTTTTTTTTTTTTTTTTTGTACTAAAACAAGTATCATGTTTCAGCCCTTTCTCGTTACTTCCCCTTTTCATTTCTTTCAACTTGGTCTTTCACCAGTGAAGTCACATGGGTTCTGCACAAACAGGTGTTCACAAACCAAGAAGCCGGGTCTTGATGTTAAATGATTGGACTAACATCATGTCATAATGTGATTTTTTTTTTCTTCTCTGCAAACGAAAGTGTGTGTGTGTCCATCCACAGCTCGGTGGAATTGTCATGAAGCCGCAGCAGCAGAGCGGAGGCCCTCCTCTCTCTAGCTCCTCAAATGAGGAAGTTCAGCTCTTAGCTGGTTGCTGAAAAACTTCAAGAGTTGTATTCCAGGTAAACAGACATGATTTGAGCGTTTTTTGTTTTTTTTTTAAATACATATGAGAATCTTATATTTGAATTCTAATTCTAATAATTTTTTTTGTTTTTTTTTGTACTAAAACAAGTATCATGTTTCAGCCCTTTCTCGTTACTTCCCCTTTTCATTTCTTTCAACTTGGTCTTTCACCAGTGAAGTCACATGGGTGCTGCACAAACAGGTGTTCACAAACCAAGAAGCCGGGTCTTGATGTTAAATGATTGGACTAACATCATGTCATAATGTGATTTTTTTTTTTCTTCTCTGCAAACGAAAGTGTGTGTGTGTCCATCCACAGCTCGGTGGAATTGTCATGAAGCCGCAGCAGCAGAGCGGAGGCCCTCCTCTCTCTAGCTCCTCAAATGAGGAAGTTCAGCTCTTAGCTGGTTGCTGCTTCCTTTTACAGCGTTCACACACACACGCACATAGGGGATGAATAAGTGAAACGCAAAGGACTCGGGAGTTGCGCACTATGGTGAATATAGCAGCAGGGAAATAAGAAGCACTTTCTTTGGTTTTGCTGGGATTAAAAAAAAAAAAAAAAAAAAAAGAAGCTGCGGTCCAGGATGCAGAGCTACCAGCCGTGGTACCATGGCAATATGACCCGATCCAAAGCTGAGGACCTGCTGACCAAAGCGGCCAGAGACGGAAGCTTCCTGATCCGGGACAGCGAGTCCATCCAGGGAGCGTATGCCCTCTGTGTCCTGTGAGTACACCTTCAAATCCTACCACCGTTGCATTGGCGGTTTTATTGGTTATTTTCTGATGCTTGTGAAACCCTCATCGGGCACGCGGGGGGTGTGTGTGTGTGTGTGTGTGTGTGTGTGTGCGTGTGCGTGCGCGCTCGTGCTTGCGTGCGTGCGTGCGTGTGGACTCGTGAAAAAGAAAAACTTACAGCACATTCATTTGCATAAAACCTGTCCTGTTGTATATCTGCATTTAAAACTTTTTGTTTCTGTTTTTTTCCACACCTATGCCACGCAAAACAAGGTTTGCATCCTGTGCGTCCACTAGAGCTAAAAAAAAACAACTCTGCAACAGCTTTCATCATGATTTATTTTCATAATGAATACGGCAGCCATCGTTGTGTTTCTATTTCCAGTCACACATCATTTGCATTTTATTATTTCCACTGCAGGTACCAGAACTGTGTGTACACGTACAGGATCCTGCCCAATGAGGACAAGAAGCTCTCTGTGCAGGTGGGTTTTTTTTTTAAGAAAAAAAAAAGTCACCGTTGGTCAATTAGCGTTGCGTATGTGCAGTGTTGTCAAAGGGTGCTCTCTCTTTTATATATAGAAATATTCAAAATAATATGCTGTGCATCTCTTTTTATACGTGCAGGCTGTATGTTTATGCAAATGTTGGATCGTTGTCTCGTAGTGACATTTGTCAGCCATATTGGCAGGGTGGTGGTACAATTTATTTTATGCACATTTTTATTTTACATTGACTTATTCTACTGAGTTTTGCAAACTTCCTCTTTTCTCAAGTGCCACCGGCAGGTTCATATTTTTGGCCCTTTGGCGAAATATCCTGTCAACTATGAAATGTATGACCCTGAAAAATGGTGTTCCTGCCCCTTTAAGGATGAGCACAATAAACTTTGGAAATCATTTGGATAAAAGACTTTATATTGATATTCAATATGTGGCAAAATTCTTTTTTTTCATGTGGCGGTATAGGAACAAAGGAACAACTGCCATCATTTCATTTGAGCATGACCTAAATCAGGTGAAGCTTTACTGGTTAGACGTCTATTCTATATTATTTTATTTTAACTTATGCAGCATCCACCTGGAGGAAGTGAAAAAAGCTCATGTTTGTGATTTGCTGCCACCTTTTTTCCCCACTGTGTCTAATGCAAAAGGAACTTAAGGAATTAATTTTTTTATTTTTTTGCCTTTGCAAGAAGAAATTCGACCACCTCATATAATGTTGTGGTTATGTGGGAGCATGCACATACCTCACAGAAAAAAGGGGTACTCACTTTTTATGCATTTTTGATTATGAATATATTATATATGTGTATATATGTGTGTGTGTGTATACAGTATGTTGTATCATCATTTCCTGTTTTAAAAAAAAAATTGGCAAATCTGCAGCTGTGAGACGTGGAGTGACTACGTTTACAATGTTGTCTGACTCACACCATTTAGTTTTTTGTATAATTTGAGTATATGAACTTCTCTCTCATGTAATCAATTTTTTTTTTTTTATTAAAACAAAATTTAAATCCCATTTCAAGCACCGCTGACACAAAGTGAAACCAGGCTATGGCGAGTCTAGGGACAATCACTAGGTCTATTTGGAGAGACAGAAGCTGGAGTTTCGGAATGTGTGTTTTTAAAATCGCCGTCTGTTTACAGCTGTAAATCAGGTGTGACTATTTTGCATTGAAAAGAAGTGAGATTCGCGGTTGTATCAACTGACAGGCGGCTTAATAACTTAAATGAAGCTACACAGTTGATTTAAAAATGATCTGAACAAATGAATTCAAACATGTGTTGAATTTCCTGCTCCTGATTCCACGCTGTGATTTGCTCCTCAGGCCTCCGAAGGAGTTCCCATCCGGTTCTACACCGCGCTGCCGGACCTGGTGGAGGCGTATTACAGTCCCAACATGGGCCTGGTCACCACCCTGCAGTTCTCCATCCACCGGGAGGAGGAGGCGGAGGAGGATCCAGGTCCAACCACCTTCACCTTCCTCTCGACATTTAGATGTAAATCAGAATATCATCGTAAACCTGTTTTTTTTTTTTTTTTTATTCTGCAGATTCCACTCACCTCCCTCCTCAGCTTCCACCCAGGAACTTCCCGACCAATGACGGGAGAGACGGCGACCACACGTCCTCCGACTCCTACCTGAGCAGGCTGCAGCACATGGATCTGTCCACGTACGCTGACATTTGTAAAAAAAAATGCAAAAAATGCAAAAAAATGCAAAGTTTTTTTTTTATCATACGTGTGTTTGTGACGTGCAATCTATTTGTCCAGCGTTCCCGAGGAGCATCAAATGGCCATTCAGGAATACTTCAGGACCTCCGTCTTCTTAGATGCCGAACAAGCTCAGAACGGTAACCCCAATCTGCCCGGATTAAAGAAGCTCATCATGTCAATCTGCAAGACTCTAAACAGGTGAGGTTACCACAGATTCAACATGCGTCAGAATAAAAGCACAAATTGTGCAGTTTAACGCCGATTTTAAACCCTTGCTGTGAGGCAGTGAAATTTCCCACGTGCTTCCTGCTCTGGAGGTTTTCCACAAAGCGTTGGACCAGCAGCTTTCCCCGGGGATGGGACAATACCCAAAACAAGTGGGTCGCACCCTCAGTTCTTTGGCTTGGTATTATCACAGATGGAAAAAATAATAATAATTGTCATCATCATGTGTCGTTTCCCTTTTTTTTCAGATTTCTGCCGATTCAGGTCAACACGTTTCCTTCAGGCTTGAGAAACTGACCAAATTGCTGTACTCAATAGAAGATAAGGTATGACGCAAAGTGGCTCATTATTGGACGGGTTGTTTCACGCATGTGGGTAAACGTTTTTTTTTTTTTTTTTTTTCAGGCCAAAGGTTCTGTGTTTGATTCTGTTGTCGGATTTGATGGCGGCCACAGGAAATCTCTCATTCCGCCCGTTCCGTTCGAGGTGCGTCTCTCATTCGGTCAACACACTGTAGAACTGCTTTTTTTTATATTTTTTTGCATTTTATAATGCAACGACGCGGTTTCCTCTTTTTGTCTCTCAGGTCAAACAAGAACATCTGGGTATTCCCACCAAAATGCTCCTGAAAGTGGATGTTGAAAGTGGGAAGCTCTTCTTCAAGAAGTCAAAAGATGGACCCGAGGACAAATACTATGTTCACAACAAAAGTAAACAGTCGTTATAACAACCTCAATTCTTTCTATATTTATTCTAATATTATTCAATATAATTAGACACAGGATTGCTGTGAAAATTGGAACATCGATTCAGTCCCTTATCACCGACTCAATATTTGGCCAATCATGTGAAATGTGACTGATTTTGTCAGATGAAGATGTACTCTGTGATGAGCGCTACACGTTTAACCCTGCTAACACATGACACATCAAAGATGTTGGAACCTTTTGTTTCCAGTCCTGCAGCTGGTGAAATCTCAGAAGATGCACGCCAAACTTGTCATCGTGGTGGAGACGGAGAAGGAGAAGATTCTGCGGCGAGAGTTTGTGTTTGAGGACACAAAGGTAACAGCCGCCTGACATTTGCCACCTGTCTTTTTTTCTTTTTTTTTTTTTGTAACATTGGCGCCAAAACGTGGGTTCATGCTGGAGCCTATTTGGTGGAAAATATTTGTTTTTTTCTACATAACTCCCAAACATTGTTTCTCCTCAGAAAAGAGAGGGTTTCTGTCAACTTCTCCAGCAAATGAAGAACCAACACTCCGAGAAGCCTGAACCGGACATGATCACAGTGTTCGTCGGCACGTGGAACATGGGTAAGAATGTCCAGGACCTTTTGACCTTTTTGTGTCCTAATCAAGGCCTCGGTGTAAGGGCTGACCCTGAATCCGCAGGAAACGCGGGGCCTCCCCACAACATGAAGTCCTGGTTCCAGTGTAAAGGTCAGGGCAAGACGCAGGACGACACGGCCGACCACATCCCCCACGACTTCTACGTCATCGGGACTCAGGAGGATCCTCTGGGCGAGAGGGAGTGGGCCGAGACGGTGAAGGGAGTCCTGAGGAACATCACCAACATCAGCTTCAAACAGGTGGGTGGAGGAAAAGAGCCGAAAAACTAAAAAACGGAGTCAAAAATGTCAATCGTCACAGCTGAGGAGCCGGGATGCTTCAAAACACAGGTCTTCAGCGGGGGTCTGCGGAGGCACTGCAGGGGGGCCGCAAAAAAAAAAAAAATCCTTTTTTTTTTTTGTGAATGCACAAGATCAGCTACGTTTATACATGGCACCACTCCCTGTTGAATATAAAACAAAATTAGTAGGGGGGGCTGGGTCCCTGCTCCATCTCTCCCTCACTTTGGGGGGTCCTTGGCCTGAGAAATGTTGGAGCTTTAAAAAGAAAAAAAAACTTTCCTCACATCAAGGTGGCCATTCACACTCTGTGGAACATCCGCATCGTGGTCCTGGCCAAGCCCGAGCACGAGAACAGGATCTCGCACGTCTTCTGCGACAGCGTGAAGACGGGCATCGCCAACAAGCTGGGTAACTCTCTGGAAAAAAGAAAAAAAATAATAAAAATTCCTGTCTCTGTACGCACTACACCGTAGTTTTTTTTTTTTTAGGAAACAAAGGAGCCGTGGGCGTGTCCTTCATGTTCAACGGCACGTCGTTCGGCTTCGTCAACAGTCACCTGACCTCCGGGAGCGAGAAGAAACTCAGGTCAGCCACGGCAGACGTGTGTAAACGCACACGTGGGTTATAAGTCTTACATGTGCATTATCGAGAGGTGAACAATTCGAGAAAATCAAAATCAAATAAAAAAAAATGACTGTGCATACAGACGCAATCAGAACTATACCAACATCCTGCGATTCCTGAATCTGGGAGATAAGAAGCTGAAACCGTTTGACATCACGAATCGCTTCACTCATCTTTTCTGGCTGGGTGACTTGAATTACCGAGTGGAGTTCCTCTCCACGGTAAGTTGTGGTGAATGTTTGAATTATTGTACATTAATAACACTTTTTTTTTTTTTTTTTTTTTAAACATAAATCTGCTGCATTAACATTTGACTCATCCACTTTGATCGAAATACTGATCATTATTACCTGCCAAAATGATCTTTTTTCATGGCATTTAACTGCAGAAAGAGCCAGCAGGGACTCGTAGATGAAAGAGCTGTCAGGTGTGGAGAGTTTTTTTTTTTTTTTTTTTTTTTTTTCCGGGCCAGGAAAAACCACTCTGCAGCGTTTCCCTTCACAGGAAGCCGAGCTCATTGTGGCCAAGATCAAACAGCAGCAGTACCAGGAACTCCTGCCTAAAGACCAGCTCAGCATGGAGAGGAACGAAGGGAAGGCCTTTCTGCATTTCGGTGAGCCCCATTTAAAATAAAATAAAATTAAAAATAAAAAATCCGAAAACTGGCCAATGCAGACACACTGCACAACAGGTCAGGACTCACTGAATGGGACTAAAACAGCTTTTTTTTTTGCCGGGGCCATCTTGGCTCTGCATATACAGTATATACATATATATATATATATATAAACATTTTTGACTTTTTGCATTTGATTCTAGACGAAGAGGAGATCACGTTTGCACCCACATATCGTTTTGAAAGAGACACGCGAGAGAAGTACGCCTACACAAAAGCCAAAGCCACGGGGGTGAGTGTATATATTTATATTTATTCCGTCTGATGATTTTTTTGTAAGTCATATGGGTCAAAAAGTCTGTGTCTCTGCCCCGGCTCATAGAAAATTTACGATAGAACTCGCAGGCACCAGGATCAATTCCACTTTTTTTTCCTTCGAAGACGTGAACAGCCTCACGAATTTAGATCTCTGGAGTTGATCCACAGCAGCAGGAATTTTTTTTGACCTCCCAGAAATGGCCTTGACCTCCCATATGGGAGATGAATCGCGGGTCAGAGGGTCAGGGATGCTTTGAGTGGATTGAACTGATTTCCACTCCTTTGTGTGTCTGTAACAAACTCATCTCTACAGACCAAATACAATTTACCCTCATGGTGTGACCGCGTGCTGTGGAAGTCGTACCCTCTGGTTCATTTGGTCTGCCAAACATACGGTGAGTAACTCCATCGTTTCCGATTCAATTCCTTTTCAGCGCTTTAAATAATTGAATATAATAAATTCATATTTAAAAGGAAATGTAACGTAAATATTCGCTTTTTTTTAAATTGCAGGTTGCACTAACGACATCATGACGAGCGACCACTCACCTGTATTTGCCTCATTTGAAGTCGGGGTGGCCTCCCAGTTTGTTTCCAAGCAAGGTTTGATCACCAGATGGAACAACCACATTCAATAATGCGAAATAAGAAATAAATCAATAGTCTACGTCCATTTTTTTTTTTTTTTTAATTCTCAGATCCCGCCAGTGGACCTCAAGATGGAATACAAATCATGAACTGTGTGGCCACACTGTTGACCAAATCAAAGACCAAGTTCTTCATTGAATATCATTCCAGCTGCTTGGAGAGTACGTTTTTTTTATCAATTTATTATTTTATTCAAACACATTTCACTAAATTCTTTTTTGATTCTGCTTTGAGATCAAACTAAATCGACTCTCTGCATAAACATCGACAGAAACGGTGAAGACCTCAGAGGGAGACAACACCGAGCAGTCCAATGGCGCCATCAAAGTCTGGTTTGGGAACCAAGTGGTGGTAAAAGAGAAGATGCAGTGATTTTTATTTGTCTTATTACAAAATCAGACCTTTATTGATTTTTTTTTGTTATTTTCCAGCTCACGCCCATCATCTCGGACCCCGAGTACCTGCTGGACCAGCACATCCTCATCTGCGTGAAGTCCACAGACTGCGACGAGTCGTATGGTAATGAGATGACACGCAGGGTCGTGTGGGTGTGTCGATGATGCCAGCGGTTTGTAGAGTTCACAGGGGTGTCCTTTCCCACAGGCGAAGGGTGTGTTGCGCTGCGGGCCGCCCAGTTCTGCTACACAGAGTTCCAGGTCACACTGACTCATCACGGAGAGAAGACGGGGACCATGACAGGAGGCATCCAGTTAAAAACCTCCGAGGGGAAAACCACGGAGAAGTTATACGGTAAAATCCCAAATCCGCCGTTGATTCAATTCACTCACATTCAGCCCCACGCATCGGCTCTAATTTGACTCTGATTTCAGATTTCATCAAAATCGACGACCCCGACGACCCCGTCTCCTCCAAAGGCAAAGGAGGAGACCTCAGCAAGTGAGATGTTTGTTTGTTTTTTTTCTTTTGTGTGATTTGTTGACTTTGTGCTGTGATTAATTTCTTTTTCTTTTTTTCCCGTGCCTGTTGGATTACAGGAGTTCCATCGCACAAGCTCATGATATTTCCAACCCCAATTACATGGGAGTGTCCTACAAATGTGGGAATGTGATCGATAAAGGCTGGAGTTACAGCATGCCGCCAAAAAATCAGACCGGAACAGGAAGTAAAGACACGAAAAAGGCTGGTTTTGATGTGAACACGTGGAGTGCCACAGGGAAACCGTGCCCTGCGTAAGTGTTTCTGGAAAGAGTCCATTTAAATTGACATTTTTAGTAAAGATTTGAAATGAATCTTTGCTAACAGGATATTTTGCCTCATAGTGATGATGAAAAAACAAATAAACTCTCAGAGATGTTGGACAACCCTCTCTACGGCTCCATGGACTCAAAGTCCCACAGCCGGAGCAAGGACCAGGACCTCCAGCAGAAAGACCACCTGGCACCCCCAGAGCCGAAGTTCACACCCCCCAAACTGGCGGCGGCGGAGTTTGACCCCGACCGACCCCCGGTGCCGACCCCACGCAACCGGTCCTACACCTGCTCGGAGAACAAACCTCAGTCCCCCAGCGCCTCGCACCACGCGGCTCACAAGAAGCCCGTGGTGCCCTCGCGCTCTGAGGGCGCCGGCGGCATGGCCCACAGCCGGCCTCCTCTACCGGCCAAGTCCCGTCCAGGGGTCCCGGAGCCCCAGAACCCAAAACCCAGAGACTACAGAGACAGCTCCGAGCTCCCCAACAAACTCAGACCCCCAGCTAGACCCGTCCAGTCTACGTCTCACAAAGACAGTAAGGACAACTGCTGTCTTCCAACTTCCAAACTCATTTCATTTTGTACGAATAATGATGATGCAAAGTCTTTTTTCTCTTTTTTTTCATTTTTCTTTCTTTAGTTCCTCCTGAAGTTCCTAAGATGGGACGTCCCGTGAAGTGAGCTCGGGCCCCCGCTGATTGTACAGCTCTCTGCCCTGCAGGACACACACACACACAATGGAAATTCTGCACACTCTGGATGAGTCCACACGCTCAAATAATCCGTTTTTCTTTCTTGCTCAGAGTCAGATTCCAGTTCAAATGATAAAACAACAGCCAGTGCTTATATTAAGCGTAGTTCCGAATAAATGCTGTGTCCCAATCCAGAGGTCATCCCTGAACAACCAAGGATCCAACAAGCAATTGGCTTTGGCCCAATTTATCCCAGGATGCATTGGTTCAGGATTATTTGGCTCTAGATTTGTTGGTTCAGGATTCATTGTTTGAGCCTTTCGTGCTCTGAGCGACCCCTGAGTTTGGACACAGCTGAAGATTCAACTTTACAGCTCCATATTTAACAGTGAGATACTGTGTGTGGTATCGAACCTATTTCCTAAATTTTGAAACTCTCCCTTAAAGGTGATCCAAACGTCACATTTCCATTTCTTTCTACTTCTAGTTTGCATTTGAACATCTCCGTAAACGGACCTCTGCGACTAAATCGGTCTGTTACATTTCATGTGGATTTTTACACTATAAAGTAGCTAATGAATGTTCACTTCACAGTATTATTAACTTGCACAGGCATTGATGTTTGCATTTATTAATGCTCCAATAAATGTAAACATTAAAGCTTTGTTAGTTGTTGTTTTTTTTACCCTTCAAAGCCTCATTTCAGGATTCATGCGTGTAGACCAGTATTTAAATGCTTATAAAGTAGAATCCAAAAAAGACTAATGTGAACTACTGGATAATTCAACCTCTTTCTATTAAATATATTCAAATTAAGCTGATTTTGTCCTAAATGTGTCTGTACAAAACAGGTATGTCTGCAGAGATACTCCAAAAGTCATATAACTGTTCTCTTCATTTTGTTATCAATTATACATCATAGAGACGATAAACTGCTTTATGACCAGAGCGTTCTTTTAACAAGTGAAAATCAAACTTGAATCAAAGAGAATCTGTGAGCAGACTCTGAACTGAGCATCAGAGTGCTTCTCTCAGGTGCCGTATTTCTCTTCTCTCCTCTTCTCAGCTGCATGGTTATATGCATGAATGAAAACGCACACATAACTAAGATTGTGCTTTGAAAATGTCATGAAGTCACTGTCTGGATGAGAGAAAGTTTTTTTTAAATAAACAACAGTCATTATCTTTGGCTTTTTAGTTGCAGATTCAATAACTGTAAGGAGCTTTATGTCAGATTTAGGTTTCCACAAAGATGTGAAAGTTACAAAGACTTTGGTTCTCTTGATGCATTTGCAATATTACTGTAGATTGCACCTTAAATGGGAAAAATGGCACCTGAACGCAGCCTTAGATTGTTGCAGGTTATTATTAACAACAATAGTGAGAGTGTTTTATACAATATTCATGTATATATGATATAATGGATACAAGTCCCTCAGCAACACCAAAGTATACATTGAAACTCTTTGGACACTTATGGCAGAATTATTGTTGTATTCCCACAGGATTATTATGATCCACCTGTTCCACCTGCTCATCACTTTGCATGGAAGTTGAATTGGTGAGGGTTTTTTTTAATATAAAATGAATATGTTTAATATATAATATATAGCTCATGTATTCAATTCTTAAGATTTAAGTATTCAAAATTTAAGTCGTGCTATTTATGCATAGAACCGTTTAGATAAAAGAAATATAAAAAACAAATCTCGTTGGCGAACATTGAACGCACCACTCGCGCCCTCTCGAGGAGCTCATCGGTAACTGCAACTTTCTCCGTCGCAGCTATATGACGCAGCGTGTTACGTCATCAACACCAGACGCGCCACCACAAGGCTTCCAGCAGCAACAATGGTAAGAAAACCTGTTAAAATACAACACTTTATCTTTTGTTCTTCTTTAAATGTGCCATGTCCACACACAATAAGACGTTGGCAGATCATTTTGTCAGCGTCACGTGATGTAGCGCGCCAGCTTTAAGCAGCCTGTACCCCTAAAGTATTTAGCTCGTGGCTAACAGTAACGTTAGCGTCTCGCTCTGCTTTCCAGCTCTTCTACTCGTTTTTCAAGTCTTTGGTGGGAAAGGATGTGGTGGTGGAGCTCAAGAATGACCTGAGGTTTGTGTTTTCTGTTCATTATCATTTGAACTTATTAGTAATGATTCTTATTCCACTCTTCAGTCTTAATTCATTGGTGCTCACTGTAGCTGTTGTTAGCAGCAGGTGGAGAAACGATGGCAGCTAGTGAGGCTCAAAAGTGTCGGCTCCAACTTTTGCTTAAATTTAACGTCCTGTGGATGAAATTCAGCAGACATGTGTATGACCTCGTGTTTTTGAACATTGAATCCATCATCCAGCTCCTTTATGTTGCTGTGGTTTTGTTTGAAATGTATTTATTGTATAAAATTCTCTTTTTTTTTCACGTCCACATCAGTTGTTCACTCACCTGTATGTCTATAAAATGTAATGTTTATTCTATTATCTCTGTTTTTCAGCATCTGCGGCACACTTCACTCTGTCGACCAGGTAAGGAACCCTGATATATTTTTTCTTTATATATTTAAAACTGACTGGCCGTGACATAACATCTCTTTTCTTTGTGTTTGTGTATCAGTACCTCAACATTAAGCTCACAGACATCAGTGTCACGGATCCAGAGAAATATCCTCACATGGTAAGTTGAACTGATTCACCGTCTTCACGTTCGTTAGCTTTTACAACCTACCTATCTTATTATGTTTGGACTCCTGCACGAGAGCCCTCCCAAAATAATAATATTTAGAATAGTCATATTTTATATTATTTTAACGCAATGATCTCTACTTAAGTAGTGACGTGTGGATGATTTTTTAACCAATAATATTTCCGATATCAGCTGTTGAAAATAATGCTTCAGTTCTGTTTGCGTCTCGGCCAAAAAAACATATTTAACAACAATTTTTCTTAAAGTATCTCTAAAACCAACACATGTGTGTTGCGACTCCCCACACATTGTGTGACTGTCATATACAAAAAAGGTCTGCCCGTGTTTTTGGTGTGGAATTTATAATCAATACAAAATGCCAACAGCAGTATTCATGCGAAACTTCACATTTCATTTTGTGATTCAATACCAACACAGTTTATGTTTATTTCCATTTTAAAGCAAAGTGTTATTGCTTCAAATACTTTGAGGTCCTTATGATAGACTGGAAAAAGAAAAATAGAAAACAAAAGCCACATTCCACAAACTTTTACTCGTACTAATTTTATATTTGCATGAAATGAGAACATGGATCAAAATATTATCAATTTCCTCATCACTTATCTTTTGAAATAAACGTAGACCAATTTTTTTTATCGTTGAAAGCTGATTTGCGGCCTCTCCCGACACTTTGACATCTTCTCGTCTTCAGCTCCGTTTTTGTTTTGTTTTAATTTGCTCCAGCTGTCTGTGAAAAACTGTTTCATCCGTGGATCTGTGGTCCGGTACGTTCAGCTACCAGCTGATGAAGTTGACACTCAGCTGCTGCAAGATGCTGCACGAAAAGAAGCAATGCAGCAGAAGCAGTGATTAACCTGTTTCTGCAGGATGGGGTTTAGTTTGGGGTGGGAGCGGGGATGGAAATATTTTGACAGTTAATAATGAGCAGTTTAAGTTTCATGTTATTCTCATTTAAAAGTAAATCACATAGCTTGTGCAGCTCTTGTTATTAAGCAGTACTGGTCATTAGCCTATGCTTTATCACAAAAAAATGTAAGTGCATTCCTGACATTTGCGGTCGGTAATTTACAATATTGTAATTATCAAAATGTTCTTCGCCTTGTTTTGTGTAGTTTAATTTTTTTTACTGAATGCACTGTTGAGCCCAGCAGAGATCACAATTTGGTATCATGTTTCTGTTGCATAAATCCAGCACTGGCAATTATGTTAAAAAAAAAGGGGGGGGGGTTGACTGGGATTGTTTTTAAGGCCATTTCAAAATAAAAAGCTAAAGCTTTATTTAAATTAGGCTAAGTTATCATCTTTTGTAGGTCTTTTATTTTTTATACTGACTCCATTGAAAAGCGTGGAAAAGGTTTAAGTTCTTTAAGAAGTATTTGAGAATGTATTGCCATGAGCTGTGGTCATGGAATAAAGGTATTTTGTAAATGAATACAATTATGGGCAATAAAATCACATCCTAATCTTGACTATTGTGGTGACGTGAAATATGTGGGTCGGTAGGGAAGGCATGACGGTGTGCTGCAAGTGTTTGTTTTCAGGATGTGTGACATGTGGTTAATTGACATTATAATGAATGAGAAATACATTATGTGATGATTTTTCTCCGCTGCAGGTTTCAAACATTTTTGGTCTGTCCGTGCTCTATGCTCCGTATGCCGTTGTATATGAGGCACTGAAACAAAGTAAAAAGAATTCCCTCTGCGTTTGATACATAGAAATCCAATACCTTTATTTTACATTCATACATCAATAACATTGTACAATTATTTTGACTGAAATTTAAAAAAAGAAAATCCCTAAACAAGTCCTGAAGATTTACAAGGATGAATTTTGCATGTTTTTAAGGTTGGTGACAAGCATTTAAAAATATATACACACACGCACACACACACACACACACACACTCACACACCCAGACAGGGAATTAGGACAGGTGTTGTCCTTGAGTTGTACCTTAGTAGAAGTGGGCTGAATGGAGAGGAATTCAGACACCGTAGAGAAAGGCACATTGAATACACAGTGTATGTACAAACACAAAAAACCTTCGACACGTACACCACTAAACTGTAGGATCTAGAACAATGACCAAAAACTGTAAACCTTCACTTATTAAAAACAAAATTTAACAAAAAAAACAAAAACATAACAAACTAAAGTCTGTCACATCTATACAAATACGTTTTTTTAGGAGCAAAATATTTTCTTGGTCATAACAAAGCAGTACCTTGAAATGCATCTCAACACTTAAGATTGGCTCTGCCCGCAGAGAGCAATCCCACAGATATTATTACACAATATGTCACAATATTTAGGCTGTTGCCCGCGTACCAACTGGCAACAGTAGGGGAGTATCTCATGCATAACCTCATCAGACAGCAGCAGTCATCTGATATGTTTTAGACTTAATCCAATTACAGAGTCATGTCGACTTGACTTTTTTTTTTTTCTTTTTCTTTTTTCGTCCCTTTTGCACGAATATGGCAACTTGACATGGTGCAACATGTACGCACATCGACATAAAAATGTATAGACAACTCTATACAGCCGCAAAATCCGTTATGTTAAAATATATGTACCACCCGTCAATCAAAAATTTCAATACTTTCCAGAAAAGTAAGTTCTCTGATATAAAATACTGTATTTTCCAAAAAACAACAAAAAAAAAATGATTGTTTTACATTCCATCCTTCTCGACAAAATAAAGCTTTATGTTACGTACCTTCAAAGCTTAGAAACACTCCCAGCATACATACATTTATATATATATATATATTTATTTATATCTATATAGAAACAATAAAGTGACTAAGATGCCGTATGTGGCTCTACGTTCACATGTAGTGGAAACCCGCTTAGAATGGCGTACACAGCCGATTTTAGTTTGTCTAACGAACACAGTGTGGCACTACAATTTTGGATGATTGTACAAGTCGTGGGGGGGGGGGGTCTTCAAATGCCAAGGTCAAGATTGCCTCCGATTTAAAAAAAACAAAAAAAAACTGTTCCCTTCTCTCCGGCTCAGCAGGCCTTTGTCAAGTCAGTGGGCATGTCGGGCGTGGACATGCGGTACTGGATCTTTGTGTTGGTGATGGCGCCGTGCTTCTGTCGGAGGTGCAGCCGCAGTTGACTCTTGTGGCGGAAGTGCAGGTTGCATTTCTCACACTGGAGAGAGAGAGAGAAAAAAACAAAACCGAGCAAGGTTACTTTTTGGACAATTCAGGCCCGTGCACGTTGTTGTGGCGTTGTTTGATAGTACGTCGACATACATGGTAGGGCTTTTCTCCCGTGTGTATACGGAGGTGGCTCTTCAACGTCTGCAGGTGACGGAAGCGCGTTCCACAGATCTCACACGGATATGGCTTCTCCCCCGTGTGGATTAGCACATGGGCGCGGAGATGGGCTACCTGGAACGTGGGGGGGGAAAAATAAGAGAGGAATCTGAGTGGAAACATAATACTTCGAATTCGAACCTATTTCTGTAAAGCTTTGAGATTTGATTGGATTGGTTTGTGTGGGGACTTCTCATACCTGTACAAAACGAGCTCCGCACGTCTCACACTTGTATGGCTTCTCTCCTGAGTGGATGCGAGTGTGAGTCTTGAGGTTAGCTGGTCTGTTAAACTGAGCGCCACAAATATTACAGCGATACGGCTTCTCCCCTGAAAGATGACAAGTCAAAGAGGAAAAACCCGAAGAATCAAAAAAAACTGTGAAGGAAGGGCTTTGATTTTTTTTTCGTGTATTTTAATATTGAATATTTTCTACCTGTGTGGACAGTCTTGTGGCTGGCGAGGTTCCCCTTGTAGCGGAAAGCCGCCTGGCAGCGGTCACACTTGTATGGCTTGTCGCTGTGTACTTGAAGCATGTGTTGTTTCAGCGCCTCGTCCTCGGCAAACTTGGAGTCACATTCGTTACAGAAGAACGTTCCGTTTTCTGTGGAGGAGAAACCCCACACAAACGTCAACCAGCCAGTCGGTCAGACGCAATTACTCACTGCCATTATCCGAAAACTGTCAAAAAAAACAAAAAAAACAACTCACCGCAACTGGAGTCGGAGTATTCAGAGTGTAGCTCTGCCATGTCCTCTGTGAGCCGGGACCTGGAGTTGTTGGGACAGACCTCTGAGTGCTGGGGGGACGGGGAGCCGCAGGTTGAGCAGTTGAGTCGGCTCAGGTAGTGCGGAGGGTGAGCGTCGCCGTTCCTCAGTGAGCCCTCCAGGGCGCTATGCGCCAAAACAAACAACCACCCAAGGACTTTACATGCGAAATTGTTGCAAAAATCCGAAGCAGTTCCTACATTCCTGAAAAGGGGCTAGTCCAAAATCTGGAATGGTCAATTTCGATGAAACATTGATTTGTTTTTATTAACACAACTATTAAAAGGCCTAAACAAAAAAAACACTGGCTAGAACATCCCCTGTTCTGAGCAAAATTTGCATATTACAAAATGATACACATTTAAAAAATGTAATTTTCGCGTTGTACGTATCCAAAAAAAAAAAAAAAAAAGTGCCACTCACCTGTTGATGATGTTGTTGAGGCGGCTGGCCTGGGGCGCGGGCAGATCCTCGCTGTGATCGCCGCTCTTGTGTGTAGTTTGTGGGTCGAGGTTCTCCGAGTCGCTGGGGTGGAGGTAGGGCTGCAGGCTGAGGCGCTGAGGGGAGCGGAGCCCCACCTCCTCCTCCACCTTGGCGCTCTGATTCATCACGATGAACTTGTACTTCTTCCAGTTGCGCGCTTTGGGGTCCTGTGTGCCCGAGGGGGCCGGTACCCCTCCTCCTCCTCCGCCGGCGGTGGCCTGGGACAGGCCGGCGTTCTTGCTGCTGCTGGATTCTGTGGGCGAGTTGGGCTGGCAGTCCGATTTGAGCGGGCTCTGAGGGCTGCTCATCAGGCTCTTGCGTCCAGCGGAGGAGATTCCCAGAGGGTAGTGCTGATGGATCAGGTCCTCCTCGGCCAGAGGAGCGTGCTCTTTGACGGAGTCCTTCTGGTGCTCCAGGGTCAGCGTGGGAAACGTACGCTTCCTGGCGCCCAATCCCAAAGGCTGACCCATCCCCTCGTGGTGCTCCTTCCTCATCTCGCCGTCTCTCCCCACCTCCCTGGAAGCGTAGGTGGTGGAGTGGATCATCCCGGAGGAGCCGGTGCCCAAGGCCCTGCCGTACTCTGCCCTGATGGCGTTGGCGCCGTCATGCGGAGAACAGTGCTTGTGGTGCATGCCGCTCTTGGAGAGGTCTGCGAATGCGGTCTTGGCGTCGCTCAGCTTGCAGAGAGGGAAGGGGAAGCCCGGCATGGGGAACTGGCCGTAGAGGTGGTGGTAGTTGCCGGGGGTGCTGACCCCGTTGAAGATGTTGGAGCCGTAGGGCCTGCCGTCCCTGAACGGAGCCACGCGGCCGTGCAAACTGTCCACCACCTCGTGGGGCCGGTAGGCGTGGACGTCCGGAGGTAAAACCAAGGGACTGACCAGGAACTCGTCTCTGGGCAGCTTGACGGACGGATCACTGCGAGCAACGACAACAGCGTGAAACCATGCGGATGGACACACACACACACACACACTGGTTTATCATGGAATATTCTACCAACCTGGATTTGATGAATCTGTGGCAGGTGTCCACCACGTGGTCCATCTGCAGGTAGATGGCTGTGTTCATGATGGCCATGATCAGGCTCTCCTTGAGTGTGAGACGCGAGGTGTACATGAACTCCAGCAGGATGGCGAAGCCCTCCGGGTCCACCTTGGGATCCAGACTGATTGCGTTAAGGTTGCACTTGTGGGAGTCGGTAAAGATGGTGTAGAATAGCCCACTGCATCATGGGAAGAAAAATCACACAAAATAGACGGAGCGTACAAAGATCAGTCAACTTCTTCAGGACAGTTTGTCTTTGTAGAACTTGGCTGGAATAACACGTGCGCGCGCACACACACACCTGCATGCCATGAGCACAGTTTTGTGCGCACGGAACTGTTGCCGGTTCACCAGAATAGTGACATCTGTGAGAATGTCTCTGTTGCGCAGGCGGTTCAGGTTGAGCAGAACATCACTGGCATGGCGCGTGAACTGTATGCAGCTGTCCGCTGCGCAAGCCATTTTGTCGAGTTCTGCCAACAAGAAAAGACAAAAGATTAGTTCACACATTTATTTTTTTTACTGCTATGTTATAAATCAGATCTGTGTCCCAGGCTGGAGTAACACGTGACCTTTTAGTACATTAACCGGGCTGAAATGATTTGTTGTCTCCTAAAAAGCTCTTCATCAGTGATGAACGGGTTCTGCCTTTTCACCAGCAGGCGGCGCCATTTGTTAAATAAACACTGTCTAGACATTTAAAGCTCTACCTTTGAAACCATGTATTTTCCCCTCACTTTCTCTCTCGACCACTGGTTGGTGGGTTAAAAAAAAAGTTCCTAAATTTATAAGAATAAAAACGTAATTGTAACAGAGCCGCATTCGTGATATTTATATTATTTTCCTCCAAAACAACATACATTCAGTAAAATACCGCATTTTAAGGAGGTCGGAGTATTTCCTAGGACCCGTTGGTCTTATTCATCATTTTTCAGACTGCGCTTCTCTGAGACTTTGGAGAAAAAGTTGAGTTTTTGCTCTCGAGTTTCACTTCACTATCAAGTGCCTGATAAAATAAGGAAAACAATTCAAAATAGACCAGCAGAAATGGCTTCAATGAAAACTTCCGTCATAAAAACAACATCTAAACTTACACATTTTAGATTCATCCTCGAGGTGATTGAATTCCTCTTAGAATTCAACGGCTCAGTGACGTTTCCCTTTGCTCCAATATAAACCTGGGCTCCATGTCCAGTTTTCTTTGCCAGTGGCTTATAGTGTCCGTTTTTTTTCATGGCTGACTTTATTGTAGAGCGAATTAACATTTATTTAACCGCTGACAAACTTTGACTCGTTCACTCAATGTCAAGGGTGAAGTGTGTAACTGGACACGTCCGAAAATAGAAGCAGGTCAGAATGAAGCCAAATACACCGACTAGCTCTGATCATGAGATGAATAAATCACTCACAAACGAGCAGCAACTAAATTGACCCCACAAAATATTTTCATGCATCGATTGAGCCAATTTTTTTTATTTTTTTTTCATTATTATAGAGAGAACTGTAAATCAAGATGACAGCGCACACACAAACTTGTTTGGCCATCTAAACTGCTCTGACTGCTCCTCCGTGTTATTTAGCGGGTTTGAACATAGTCCAGCTCTGGTGCGTTTGACACCGATGTGGAAACACAAAGCTCAACACAACTCTGACGACAACAACAACAACAACAACAACAAAAACAACAGCAACAACCACCCTCCAGCCGCTCGCTGTGGTTTGGTGTCTGTGTGTATCTGCGCGCGCTGTCACATGGAACAGTGGAAACACATGAGACAAGTTAGTGCGACGACGTGTCCTGTAGCTTCTGCCGCGGAAAAACACGCACGCACGCACACACACATCGGAACATACACACACACACACAAAGTCTTATTTCCGCTGCAGTGTTACGGTAACACACACGCTTGATCGGAGCAGTCTTTGCGCAAAATAGTGCTTAAAAGTCTCCTGGAGGCGAGCCTGCCACGCTGCTGCAAACTTGCTCTGACAGCGTGTGTGTTGCCACTTGACGCTACAACGTAGCATTAAATCAAAGACACACACACACACGCACTCGTCAACTCCATCCACCCCGAGCCCCGTGCGACTCAGCCTGGGCCCTGGGAGGCGCACACACCGCCCTCAGCACACCGCCTGCCCGCGTTAGTGTGTCCGTCCCGAGTGTTACAACATATGTACTACGCAACAACTAACACATCACAACAGTCTGTCAGTGCGTGCGCTGGTGGTTCAGAGGCTGCGCCGTGTGTCGGTTCCACGCGCGCGGATCCACAGCAGCGGGGCGCGCAGACGCTCCAGCGCCGCCTGTCACCGCTCCACAGTCCCATCTCACACACACGCAGACAGACAGACACACACATACCAAAAACGGCACTATAACAGCACAAACGGACCAAAAATCCATCAACAACACACAAGCACATAACACCAAACTTCGCGCCAAATAAGAAGAAAAATGAATTTAAAAAATCACCTGGTAGCGCTTTCCTAGAAACTTCTTGCATCACCACTTCTAAGAACCCCAGTTCTAAGAATCTCACAGGCTCAATTCTCGGAATTTGAGCCCGAGACCGTACCACTGTCCCGGGCCAGGGGAGCGCCAGCCCCGTCCCCTCGCGCAGTAATAACCTATTTCCCACGCAGTGATTTTAACAGGAGTCACGCACCGTGATTTTAACAGTAAAATAAGCCGAACACAATGTTCACATGCAAAAAATATGAAATATAATATCACAAAATAATGCGGTAAAGTATGTGGAGTTGAGCTAAACCTCCCCCCGCGTTTGGTCCGACCCACGGTCACAGGACTTGGAGGCCGTGACGTCAGCGTACGCCGAAGCCCCGCCCCTGAGATTCTGAGAACTAATTGATATTCACTGACAGGAGCGGTGGCGCGTGTGTATGTGTGTGTGTGCGCGCGCGCGTGTGTTACACGGAAACACACACACACACACACACAGAGGCTGCATGTGCTGCACACAGAGCGACAGCTTCATCAGCGCTGATGTGACAGGCTGCACTCTGCGTTTCTGTGTATCGTCGCCTCGTGTATTTTTTGCAATATCTTTTTTTTGTTGTAGCCATGTTTCCTGCCGATGGAGAGAGATGCGAGGCACCACCGGGGTTTGTTGGACAAAGACAGATTTTTATGATTGTGCAGTGTAGTGGAGCGCTGTGATTGTTAAACGGTTTGCTGTGTCGGCGCAGGAGTTTTGCCTCTTGAGATTGCTTTGTGCAGCTGTTGTGTGTGCAGGCGACACAACAACTCCGCTATAACACGGTTATTGTGTGTATTGTTTGCAAACTTGGAGTTTTTTTTTACTATTATTATAGATGCAGCTCGAGCTTGAGTGAAATAGCTCGGTGATAGAATAGAGAACTTGTTGCATGAAAATGAGACCGGTGCGAGCATGATTGGATTTAGAAGTTCCGTGGATGCCGTTGTGGAGTTTGAATTCACTACCAGTGAGTGTGTGCGTGTGTTTGATGTTTGGAGCGTTCGTGTTTAAATCGCAATGGGAACCTTTTGGGCACTTTTTGAAGTTTGGTGTTTCTGGTGTTTTACGCCTTTGTCACTGAATTGGACCCCTAGCAGTTTGTTCTGTATTGATGTGGACGGCTCTCGACTTTGACATTTTTCCTCCCCCCTGAATGAATTTAATTGGATTGGATGAGGGTAATTATCTGAAAGGGAAGGATGCCAGTGTATCTGTCCATGTCTGTTGATGTGCCCACTTAGAAGAAAAAAAATAGAGAGAAAAAAAAGCTCATTGTTATGCAAAGTGGAAGATTCCTGGAAAATTAATTGAATGCATTGCTGTGATTTTTGTCTCTCTCTCTCAGGCTCCTTCTTTGAATCTAAGGCATTTGTACTCCACGTTGCATCATTTCTCAGAGTCGGGCAAAAATAAACTAAGTCTTTCTTCTTCTCAGCACATTAGTATTGTGTTTTACTTCATGCCCCGTTTTAGACTGCAACTCACGAGTCAGGATTTTGCATGAAATGAAGAATTTGAAAAAAAAAAAAAAAAGTAGTTTCTAGTGGCGTAGTAGTTTGATTAATCTGAGTCATTTAACTCTCGGTTTAAGGTGCTTGGTTAGGGGACGATTTAATCTGAAAGTTGTGTTATTATCACTAGTTGTGGGTCTGTGTTTACTGTCCGTGACTCACCCTGGAAACTTTGTTTGTGGTGATTCCAAAGTGCAGATTCCCCGTCTTTTCTCATCCCGTTCACTCCTTGGCACAGGAAGAGCATTTGTTGTGCTGAGGGAGGACCAATAAAAAAAAGTATTAATAATGTATTATATGTAATGAAGTGAAACATAAATAAACTTCCTTTTCACTTAAGTAGTTTTACTTTTATACATAGTGTCCCACATTTTCACACCAGTAAATATCAGTTTTTCCCTGTATTGGATTTGTTAGATATAAATGATAATGTCATGACACTGTAATATAAAAAAAAAAGGAATAATGAAGTTGACACTAATATCATTAAGAGCAGAACAAAAGCCAAATCATAAGCTCCATTCTAGACAATGTAATTCATTCTGGTAAGTCATAAAAAGCAAATCCCTTGTCTGGTGGATTTGTACGTCATTTTGAAAAGTTTTTATATTTTACTCCTTCCAGAAATACAAATTCTCCTATCGGCTTTTTTTAATCATTATCTTTAGATGTTTGCTCTTAAGCAACATGAAGACATTATTTTTGATTATTTTAAAATTTAGATTTGTTGTGTATATTTACATGTGATGCCTTTGTCATGACAGACAAATCATTATATTATTTTAAATTGTTATTAAGGACATATAAGTATTCCATTCTCTTTTGTCATTCACCGAACAACAGACTTTGCACCTCCGATGCAGCCCCCTTTTTTTTGCCCCTCTTTTTCTTTCTTTCTTTTTAATTTATTTAACCCTTTGTGTGACAACACACTCCACAGACTGTAATGTAAGCGACATTTCCCTGTGGATTGCCCCAGCATCCGCCCATCTGGATCTGGCATCCCACTAAAAACACTCCAGGTGTTCATAAACCATTGGGGGGGGGGAAAAAAAAAGAAAGTCTCCAAAATAATTAAGACACACGCCTTCACAGCAATCTCCGATTCAGCACTGCCAAATAAAGACCGCGTTGAGTTACAAACAAAGAGCAGCGTCAACTTTATTTCAATCCACTTGGGGGATGTTTAAGGCACTCCGGCACAGTTATGCATAATGCACGGCCATAAACCATCCAGGAGTTAGGGAGAGAGATGGGTAATTTACCAAGGCCTCATGCTGTGCCCAGCTATAGAAGGAGGAGATAATTACTGCAAATCTGTGGCAAACTTTTACTCAACCAATCCCTTGCAAAAAATAAATAAATAAATGACCCACTTACAGAGGACAGAGAAAGAGTGCACGGGAGCTGATCGATACGCGCCTGTCCAAACTGATGGGGGGCTGGCGGGGGGGGTATCGGTTAATCCTGGAGCTCCATTCAGGCTGTGTAATTAAACAACAGGGTCGTGACGTTAAGGTCTCGCTCTCTTTGTCTGGGCCCGGGCGAGCGAGCCAACCGTGCAGAAAAACAATCCCAGCCGTGACAGTGTGCTCGGCCACTAACAGCTGCACCTTAAAATATATCTTTTTTTTTTTTTCTCCAAAAAAGAATCCTGCACAGACAGAGAGCGTGAAACATCTCCGAGCCGTATCATTGCCTCCGCGCGGTGCGCGATAGGTCACCGAATAGAAATGCCCACTGACAAAAAGGCCCCAGGCCCGGAGGTTGCCTCACTTTTTTTTTTCATGAACTCCACACTTTTGTCTCGTTTCACAGCAAATTTCTGCCAACTTCAGTGTTCATTGTCAGCAAAGATGTGAGTGCGGAGTTTTGTTCTGAGAGGCATGATGCAACCGCGCTGTAACACCAAACAGATAATGCTGTTAGCTACAGAGCTCTTTTTAGTTCCTTTCTCTAAAAGAATTTTCTTTTCATATTGTTAACTTTCACTTTTTTTTTTTAACACCATACATCCCAGAAGCTTTCTTTTTTCCCTCCTGCTTTTGTCCACACCAAAGTTTTCCTCTTTTTTTTTTTTATTGTCCAACACCATCACGATTGTGGCACAACACAAGTGTGTAAGGGAAGCTTTGTTCTCCTCGTCTCACTGCACGTCTTTTCTACATTGTCCTTCATCGCTTGGTTTAAAGAGACCCTTGAAAAGAATCATTTGAGAATCCTCTGTGAAACCAGGTAATGTGGAATAAATAAATGCATAAAAAAAAATCACTGAGGAGTCTCCAAAAGATTCTCAGTGCAGGGAATTGGCTCTTGCTTTTTAAATGAACAGAGAAGTCGTATTCTGACGTGAAATCATGTCGCGGGTTCAAAGTTGGCTTTCATCCTTCTTGACGAGGTTAAGAAATACACTCAGGAAGATTAACAGCAGTACACAGGTTGCGTGGAATTACCGGCAGGGCAGGAGATTCAATCTTTTCTAAAAAGGAGTGATTATATATATAAATAGGACTTTGGGTAGTCAGTCGAAAGGTTTATTATTTATTAACAGTTCAATTCTGATTTATAAGTTATTTAAACCAAAAAAAGAAGATATGCAAACACTCTGGTTTAAAAAAATAAAATAAAATTAGTACGATGGAAGTAGGTTTCTGCAGAGCTCCTGTGCGAATAACTTAGCCGGCTACACGCTAAGGTTGAAGCGCAGACCCTGGACCGGAATTCAAATGCGGCCCAATCAAAGCATGTAGATTTCAGGATTTTTTCGGTGCAGCCTGCAGAGTCCAAGATGATGGAATCTTGCGCGCGTACCAGAAACTGTCTCTGGCCAACGAGCGCCTGCTGGACGAGGCCTCGGCTGCTTCCATAATTTTTTATTTTTAAAGCAACCGGTTTGTGTTAACAGTGTGTCACAAGTGCACAACAACAAGCCACCGTGACACAAGACTTATATCGGAGTAATATGAGCTAGAGTTGTTAAAATTTGAGACGCGTTTTTTTTTTTTTTTTTTTTTTTTATCCTTTTTTTTTCCTGAGTTTCTACATCTTTGGCATAACCCAGACGGGGGACTCATTACTCATTTCAAGTGGGTCTTATTTATTTGCAGCCACCCTCAGTAATGATCCAATCAGAATCCATGGTGTGGATCAACTGTCACACTATCGAGCTGCGAGTATTGAGCCGCAGATATATTTGATACATGCCGAGTGTGTGTGAGAAACTTTTCTGTCTTTGACTTTTAATGGACATTCATACTTCTGCTCACGAATTCACTCATATTGGTTTAATGACATGTTCTTATAATGAATTAAAGTATGAACTTATGAAGGGGTTAAATAGTTTTCATTTTTTTGCAAAGGGGCTCCTTTTTAAAAATGCCCCCCCCCCCCCACAGTGTGCCGTCTTCTAACGTCGTCATGCACATGGGTGGGATTCACCACCCCTGAATTTTCTCAACGCTCCAAGGTCACGAGTTGCGTTGTATTTGGAGGCTGGAGGATGTTTTTTTTAGTTTTTTTTAAGGATGGAGAGTTGAAAATTCACTCATATTGGTTTAATGACATGTTCTTATAATGAATTAAAGTATGAACTTATGAAGGGGTTAAATAGTTTTCATTTTTTTGCAAAGGGGCTCCTTTTTAAAAATGCCCCCCCCCCCCCACAGTGTGCCGTCTTCTAACGTCGTCATGCACATGGGTGGGATTCACCACCCCTGAATTTTCTCAACGCTCCAAGGTCACGAGTTGCGTTGTATTTGGAGGCTGGAGGATGTTTTTTTTAGTTTTTTTTAAGGATGGAGAGTTGAACCCCTTGTGTTTTAAGGGGTATAGAGTTTTGTCATTTTGCATTTCCTGCTACGTGGCCAACCTCTGTGGTGACAGCCACGTTGGCTTTGTCAGGCCTCACTATTTCGCACCTCACACCCCTGTAGCACCCAGAGACATTGTCCAGCTCGGTGGTGTCAAGTCAAGTTCACACAAACACTCTCGCTGCATTTCGGAAAAAAAAAAAAAAAAAAGACATCAGATGATGTTCAGCGTCTCCGATTACTAATGACATGTTCTAAAAAACGTAAACAGAACGTGCAGAAACACGTCTTAACAGAATAAGACATTTTATTTTCCGCTGTTTGCAGTGTTTTGGCAACAGTGCTAACATTTCCACTGTTCTTGCCACTGGACCACGGAAGTTCATCATCAACAAGTTTATAGTGACGATAAAGATCACGGCCCTGGAACCGGCTGGACTGGTTTCAATGCTTTGTGTTTGAATAATGTGGTCATTGTTCACACGTCTCATTCGCTCCCCGGAAAACTGTTGCACTCGCTTCTCAGTGGATTAAACCTGCACTCGGTAATAAAGCGAGTTGTAACCGAGTGGTAACTTTTTTTTTACGTGGCACGACATCCGTTTCTCCCATGATGCACCTGCCGCCCGAATCAAACGAGCTGCCTCTAAAGCTGAGGGTAGGTGGCTGGTTCAACAGGAACTACACCAACCAAGCTCCAGGGCATGGTTTGCAGAGAGGCATCCGCACCCGCCGCTTCTCTTTAGCTCTTTGTCTTCAATGCTTTTGTGTTGGAAAAATTCTTTCATTCACCTCACACCAAGAACACATGATTTGCAGGTAACGTGCATTAGCCCTCGCCTCCCCGCCGAGATTTCATCTGCATCCAACCGGCCCTGCCTCCGTTGGCATACAGGTGTATTTGAATGTCGGCTTATTTTTGGGTTCCTCCGGCCAAAGCAGTAAAGGGATTTAAAGCCAACATGAAAACATGAGATTGGCGAGGACGAAAGCAATCCCACCAAGCCCCAGAAGTCAACCGCCTTAAGCCCCCCTCAACCCCCCCCCCCCAAAAAAAACTAACAAAAACAAACTCCGGGCACTGACCCGGAGTCAAGAATAGAAACATGTTGAGGAAAATGTATGCATTAAATGCATATCTGTTCATTGAATGCTTTGTTTTATTTCTCTCTCCCTTTTTATTGTCATTTCTAAATGATCATTGTTCAGAATAGAATATGTTTACCATTTGCCAGACAATGACTCTTTTTCTTTTTTTTTTTTATTTCAGGAAAACCTCCCACTCTCTATGTTTGAATGCTGGAAGAAATGGAACATATTTTTTTAGATTTTTACAATTGCTTCTTACATGTGGTCCTCATTGAAGCTTCTGCATGCCTGAGTGCTGACAGCCCAGGAAATAGCAGGTGGAAGTGCTGATGCGAGAGAGCACAGCGACGCCTCCTGTGCTCGACATATTCACGTAATTCTTAACTCTCCCACATCACGCACGCACACACACACACACACACACACACACACACACACACTTTGTGTGCTTTGCATGTGCCGCACCGCAAGCTATTTATGATAGCATCAAGTGCCAATCTAACCGAAAAACAACACGCAGAGGGACTACAGTGCATCACTGATCTGCGGGTTTAACACTCTAACTTTTAGAAATGAAAACTTTTTTTTTTTTTTTTTTTTTTCCCGAAACATGAACCGCTGACTGCTTTCGCACTGTCCGTCATGCACAGGTGGAATTATTCTTTGAAAGGTAAAGTACACAACACGTAAAAAAAACAAACAGATTGGAGCTTAAAAGGTCTCCGGGATGGTTGTTTTTCTCTATTTTTACATATTGTAGATTACAGATTATTTGCTTATCAGATGTCCGTTGTTCTTATCGCGGCCGGTGTCTACTGTATATCCTTCCTTTCATGATACTTTGCATGCACGTCGGTGTTGTGTCTGAGGAAGTCATTCCTGCCCAAAGCTCAGATGATCTCCGGGATTAGCCAACCACCATAAAGGCAGTATGGAAATATTCCGATTTATCATCAGGTGCTAACCAACTCCTGTTTCTGGCCCTTATTTATGCTGCAGGTGTGAACAGTTGCTGATTCTCCTCGTGTTCCTGGGGTTAATAAAAAAAAAGTGTATTAAGGAGGTTAATTGATTTCTGAGGCATATTTGGCTCATTTCGTAGGCAGTGGAATGAAACGTACATGCGTATCTGTCCCTGTTCTCTGAATGTCAGACAAGCCCGTGACCAATTCCTCTGATAATGACAAAAATAACAGAATCAGTGCCACTGATGATGACACTGATAATATCTTGGTGGATTTTACCTCGAATAACAATAATAATACAGCAATAATACAATTTAAAACAGCACAGGTAATATATCATATTTTATATATTATTTTATTTTATTTTTAAAAAATCGAAGATTTTTTGCAAAGGAAACAGTAGAAAGAAGTCTCACCTTTTTTCTGCTGGAAGGAGTGAGGCATGATGGGATCTGTAGTGGGAGTCAGGTGGCGCAAGTTTGAATTCAAAGTGTTTGAGCCCAGGTCGGGGATGCGAAAAGGGGCCTCCTCTGCACAACTTCCAAAAGTCTTCTCCAAAACACGCCGAGCGAACCAGATGACGCGAAGATCCGGAGCTCAGCCGCAAAAACAAACAAAACCAAAAAAAAAAAAGTAAATAACAGTTTTTTTTATTCTTTTGTTGGTCTGGCAAGGAGCTGAGTGATCCAGGACGGGTGCCCGAGTCTGTGCCTGAGCTGGGAGGGATGAAGCTGTCGTCCTGGTGTCTGTCGGGGGGTGGGGTGGGGGGGTTCAGCGGGATGCTGAAGGATTCTGGGAAGGCGGCGGCGGCGGCACGGCAGCAGCAGCGCGGCTGAAAGTGAGTCAAGTCGACTGAGCACGCTTCATGTCAGTGAAACGGTCCACAGGGCATCTGTGCTTCTCCCAGCTGATAGGCCGCCTGCACTCTAGCATCCATTGATTGTCGCTCTCAGTCGCTCCACTTTCCCATGAATGCCAAAACACGGGAGGCAGGCAGAGTTTTTTTTTTTTTTTTTTTTTTGGGGGGGAAAAAAAAAAAAAAAAAAAAAAAAACAAGATTAAACAGCCTGTAAAATAATCCCCGTTTTTTTTTTTTTTTCCCTATGTATAATTCATTTGAACGAAGAGTCTAAAATCCCATTAAGCCAGAGGAGCACAAACCACAGACTCGAACGTGGAGGAGCTGCTGGAGCTCAGGCCATCTGCCAGATCACTCTTTCATATACGCCACTGACACATTGTTTTACCAACAGAGCTTTTATACAACAAACATTTCAGTGTCCTCCGGCTTTAATCTACCTAAGATTATCTCAATCCGTGGAACTAGATATTGCTCTTTATGACTTGTCTATTGGAGAGGGGGGGGTAGTGTCGTTACATCACACCAGCTGTCACTTCAACCTGCCACAGCCAATGGGAAGGTCAGTGGAACGTGGCTGCAGGGGAGGAAATTAGGGAGGAAAATCCTGAAAATTGTAAGTGCAAACATTTTTCGAATGCCAGTGAAATTATAATTATTTTTTTCAATAATAATAATAAAAAAAAAACAGTGTAGCTGCATGTTATCAAATTGGTAATATTTCTTACATTTTTGTTTGCAAAACAAAACAAAAAAAATCCCTCACCAGCGTTGAGGCCCTTTTTCATGCGTGCCAGACACGCACGTAGCAGTGTTTTTTTTTTGTTTTTTTTTGTTATGGTACTTGACACCTGATGTTGAACTCAGATTAAATGCATACGCGTGCTGTCTGCGCAGATAAGCTCACCTCAGCGGGGTTGGAACTCCCAAAGCTCCGACAATTAACGACATTACACGCCACGCAGCATTACTGCGTTAGCGTCAGCCACCGTGTCGGCCATAAGTGCTGTCATCACAGTGTACAAGGAGAACTAGATATTAGAGCCTAAAAAATAAAACCTTCGCGGCCGGGTTTGACAGATCTGTCTGTGCGCAGTATGTTCACTGCAGCCCCGGGATAATCCAATGGATGAGTGGACTAATATTCAGCCAATCCTGCTCAAGCCAAATTAGTCCCACACATTTCCCTCATATTCCAGAAAATAAAAGCAGGCCCCCAGCAATCCCAGCTCTGGGGATAGTGACCGGTGAGCCCTCGGATCCCCCCCCCCCGTGATCCAGGGGATAAACCTGTGGTGAAGCAGCTTAAATCTCTGCAGCGACTCACAAACTCACAAACCCAAGCCAACGACAGGTCACGGCGCCTCGGAGGAGGAAAACTTTCTTTATCACTGCATTGTCCTCTTCCGGTCGGACGACCTGGAGTCTGCGAAATAGAAATAACAATAAAAGACCTCAAGAGCGAGTGGAGTCCAAGTCCCTGACCACCCCACACACACACCTCCCAGTGTGCGGGGCTTATAAGAGGATGGCCGCCGTACAGCAGTGTATGAGTGACCTTAATCATCAGAGGGATATTTGGGTTTTATTCGGAGGGCCATGCGACGCATGCGGTCGTCACTGGGTTCCAATGAGAGAGGGGGGTGGGGGGGGGGTGGGGCGAGGTCAGTTTGCAGAGTGTAATCCATATCATCCCGCCCGGGCCCAAACGGCGTCCAGCACATTTTGATGTTGATAATGACGTTGGATTATGCTGTGGTCTGATGTCATTTCAGCCTGCATCAAATGAACAAAAGAGGGATCAACTCTTCAGAATGTTTGAAAAAGATCGATTTATTTCTCTTGCAACTCTCTCGATGCCAACTTCATTTGATTTCATGAAGTGTGTATTTATTTATTCATCTATTTATCCTTCTCTTGAATAGTGCGGGCAGACTCCATATGTCTTGGAAAATATAAGACCAACAATTCTCAGCGTCCTCGCAGTAATTCACCTCACCAGGCTGTAAAACCATATATGGAGTGTGGAAGTTGAAAACAACGGTGACCCTGCGACTTTCTTTTTCAAGAAAAACATGTCATAGAAAAAAAAAAGAAAAGAAAAAGGAAGCCGAATGTATAGATTTACAATCAATCGAACAATGGCGTCGGTCAGAGGCACGTACATTTATTTCTGCGCCTTTGGATCTGGAATCAGACCTCCCGTTGAACAAACTGCTTCGCTGCACGGGTACAGTTTCCTGGAGCGTTTCCAGGTCATTAGTGTGTGTGTGTGTGTGTGTGTGTGTGTTTGATCACCTTTGTGCGGCAGTTGACTGCAGGTAATTAACACATCAGAGGAGGAGAATGCTTCCTTGTCATTTGCTCATAGATCTTTAATCCAGCTCCATTGCTAGCCTTTGTTGTGCCAACACGGAGCTCCCCGGTGTCCACGGCCCACAGGAAGGTCACAAATGCCTAATCTCATGCTTGGCATGAGCCGGTATTTTATAAAGTAGAGAGAAAAAATAAATAAATAAATAAATAAAATATATATATATAGACACCAGATGTGGAGCAGAAGTGACATTTTTTTTTTCCCCCTTGATTTTATTTCCTCTGTGCAAACACTGCTTCAATCTGTGATCTGTGAGTTAGGATTATAATCTGTCGGAGGTGCGCGTCGTGTATCTGTGCAGAACAAAGACAGATCACATTTACTGTGTAAAGTTCCGCCTCGGCTAAAGTTAGAAGAGCACGCATGGAATTTTGTTTACACACAAAAAAGTGGGAACTATACATATTTTCTTTTTTTTTTCCCCAGGTGCTTATTCCAACAGTAAACATCATCTCTGCAGTATGTGGATCTGTTTTTTTTTTGTTTTTTTTTAGTTTATATGACTTTTTTCTCTCAGAACCTGATGCTCCACACTCAAAAGCCTCTTAAACCTCAACCTGTGTTTAATTTTGTATTGTCAGCCTTATCAATGACTTTCGCATCCTCCCAGCTTTGCTTTTTCTATTGCTGTAGACAAAGTTTATGAATATTTCATGATGTTTGTTGCTGGCAGGATTTTTTTTTTATTATTATTATTATGATGTTGTTCAACCAGACACAATAAGCAAGCGGTGGCATCTTGTGAAAATAATTGAGTGGATTAACTTTTCTTTGCCCTCTTTTAAAAATGAGTGATGATTTTTTATTTTTTATTTTTTTCCCCTGTTCGACTCAAATGGCACATTATTTTTTGTTGTTGTTGTTGTTGTTGTTGTTGTTATAAGCATTGTTACACAATGCCTGGCAGGAATTTCTCACCTCTGTCTTTGCGGGTGGAGCGCCGTCTAACATCGTGCCCCCAGATTTCAGGAATGTCTCCCTGGCATGTTAGATCCAACGACTCCTCTCTCATTGCATTTACCTCCTACACAAAAACAAACCTTCAGGAGCCGGTTCACTAACAAGAGTGCATTATATCATGACTCTATTCTTTTGGATATTGGATTACTGAAAATCCTTGCTTTTTGATGCCTTGTGTGTTTTAACATTTTATGTTATTATGGAATTTGTCACTTGTGATCACAGAATAACATGAAATTCCGACCCGCAAAACAAGCAAAGCACCGTTAAATGCAGAATTAACACCACTACAATTTTTAATGATTTTTTGTTCCTTCCCCCAAATCCAACACTTGGAGAAATTAGCCAATCCCCCCCCCCCCCCCGAGGATCAATAACTTATTTCTGACTGTGTTTTGGATGTTGTGGCTGTTCAGCCTGCAGGCTTCCACTACTAAATACACTTTCAATTGCGAAACATTTGAACTCCTCAGGTGCATTCAAGGACTCTGAACTGTTTTGTTGGTTGGTATAAACCAGGTCCCCGCGTTCTGCATGATGCGTCGTCCAGGTTTTTGCTCCATAATCATCAGAAACGACGCAACACGCTTCACTGCTCTGTTGTGTGGGAAGAACAGAGTCAGCTGGGGGAAAGTATAAAGAAAGGAGAACTCGATAATATTCAGCAGCCACGTTATAAATGGCAAAACCCGGAAAACTGATTTTCGGGACACAACAACGAGCGGAATGGTTCTGCTTTAGCGAGGCTTCAAAGGTGCCGCGTGAATCTCACAAGCGTGGATCATTTATGCTAAAACCTTTGGCTGTAGGCAGGGATTGTCTCCGTCTACCACTTTAATACACATTTACATGCTAAAACATAGGAATTAGAATTCATTAGTGTAATCTGAGGTCTGGATCTAGATCGGGAGTTGTTTGATTAGTAGCTTTGGGACATTGTTTTCTTGTAGTGAGTCTGCCTGTCTCCCACTTTTGTTTTTTTCCCTATTTGGCATGGCCCTCTGTAATATGGCTGTGCTCGAAGACTAATCTCTGCTATCTCGGCTCTAATTAACACAGCAGACATAGTTCCCAGACACATTGGTTGTTGTTTTTTTTTTCTTTCTGCAAAGATGTCGGTGTTGTTTTTGGTGCACCTGCACTCGTCTGGCCCACAGTGTAACAGCACATGACTTGAACTGCGAATTAACAATTAATATTGTGGATTTTGATTTTTTTTTCCTTTGCGGCCGGACATGACGTGCATGATATCTGCCACTCCTGAAAACTGGGCCTTTTTTTGACACTTCTTTTTGCCCAAACGCACGTAGGTGCATCATTTTTTTTTATGAGGAAGTGCTCATCAATTGTGCAGCTGCTGTGTGTGTGTGTTGGAGGTTTACCTACTTCAGAGGATGTGGTGTGTGTGTGTGTGCGTGTCTGTGTGGGGGGGGGGGGGGGGGGGAGAGAGAGAGGGGGGGGGGGGGGGGGGGGGGGGGGGGGGGGGGGGGGGGGTGAAGACAGCGTTACAACCAGCAAATAAAACAGGATTTCCGACGCTGGAACAATTGAAACACTAAAATATGACAAACGAGCTTGTTTTGTGTCACTCTCTCTTGCTCCTCTCTGCGCTGCATTCACTGCCTGTCGTAAAAATGAGTGGCGCCGAGAGAGATGTGATGGAGTCGGATTAAACGTCGGGGAGCATATCTCCGATGTGTGCATTATCTGTCGGGGTGGACCCTGTGAGCATATATTCCTTTTTAAAACGCTGTGGTGGAAGTGGAAACGCCGTCATATCAGTGACATGCGTTTTTTCGCTAACTGCCGAACATCAAAGAGCTCGTGATTCCCTCAAACCGAGCATGTTAATTGGTGCTTGATTGATAACTGGAGTTCACAGGCGACGGGCCCGTGTCGTCTAAAGTGTTCCAGGGTGTCTTTTTGAAATCGGCTTTTGGAGTGCAAGAAGAATCACTGGCGGGCCCATTAAAAAAAAAATTGCCAGTGCACACATTTGCAAATAAGCTGTCACACTATTACAAATGAGATTACCTTTTTTTTTTTCCCCCAGTGTGCCCCCGGAACCTCCAGACGAGGGGGACGCATGGATGAGACACTAAAATAGCTCTGATCGTTTTTTGTTTTTTTTATCAGCATGCTCGATCTGCAAGAACTGTTTATGCTTTCTTCATGCACGGTGAAAAAAAGAAAAAAAAAAGAAAGAAGAAAGTATATTCACAGCTTGGAGCACAGTGTAATCAGCTGCAGTAAAGTGAGTAAAGTATCAGTGAGAAGATAGGGCTCCCAATGAATGACTTTTTAATCTGTAAAAAGAATGAAAGAGCTTTGATTCATTTTAATTTTCCTCATATTTTTCTTTTTAGCGAAACCATCTCAGAGACACCAAATGATTTATTCCGGGAATTATATCCGTCGTGCTTTTCAACCGAGATTGAGATCATCTGTGCAGTATTTGAATGTACAGTCACACAATGTCGGTAATTTGATGGACAAGAGTGGTTACCACTACGGGGAACAGAGCAGAAGAGGCGAATAAGCAGTTATCATATTTGCATGGAATCACGAGCATGTAAATTGATGGTCTGGTTTGCATGGCAGAGGTCAGACGGGGTCAGGCTGACGGTGAGGCCCCCAGGATTCTCTTTGTAAAATCAAAAGACCAGAAACCTGGCAGCTTTTTTCGAAGATACAAAAATGGCCAGAGAATAAATAACAAATAAGAAAAAAAACACATTTTAACCTGGTATTGTGTTTCATAGTTAAACTGGTGGTTTATTCAGTATAATCTATCCATTCAGAGTTAATGCAATGTAGAAGATACTCATAATAACACAGAGATCGGCTAAATGGGAATATGAATGGAATATTCTATTCCCAAATATTATCTTAATCCAACAGTGGGATTAATAGTGTAAACGACGCCTACGAGGAACACTTAAGTGTCCACCTTTGCTCCAAGATAGGTCCAAAAGGATTCCACTTATTTTTAATATTTAAATAATATTAATGGTAAAAAAAAACACACACCAGGCTTTAACACAAATCAAAAACTGAAAAATAAACAACAAATAAGAGTGCATCCTTTTTTTTGTTGTTATGGGACACTGGTGCACACATCATAAACAACTATACAATACACATATATGTAGATGACTTTTGTGTTGTTGATGAAGTTCAGTGATCATTTGTGAGATCATGATATTATAAACTTTTTAATAATCTTAATTTCCATTAACTTTGTGTAGGTCTGCACACTCACACACACGTTGTATGTTGTTCTTATAATGAAACTGTCTGTGAGTCTGTCTCTGTTTTGTTAGTCTGGGTTAGCTGTAAGTTGTGGGTCTGTTAGTGTGTGTGTCTCTCTGGGTCTTGTTAGTCTGTGTTTTTATTATGAGTTAGTGTGTGTGTGTCTCTCTCTCTCTCTGTGTGTTGTTGTTCTTGGAGTGTGTGTGTGTGTTAGCCTGTCTGCTTGTGTTAGACTGTGTCTATGTTTTGTTAACCTGTGTGTGTGTTATTAATGTGTGTGCGTGTGCGTGTGCGTGTGTTTCGGTGTGTTGTGTAGTGTCGCCCTCCACGCCGCGCTGGGACTGGAGCTCCGGGAGGAGGCCGGTGCTGGAGCCGCTCACGCCGCTGGACTGCTGCCTTACATGGGCAAACCTCTGCTCTCACCGCCTGACGTCAGCGACACACAACTCTCCCACTGTGGTGGATCCACAAGTTTCACTTCGGATTCCAGCCTCGGTCCCGATTCCTAGAAAGCGAGGTAAGGCTAACACGGCGGCTGTGGGGCCTGGTCAGACCCGGGCTAGCACCGGGCTGAACTGGGTTAAACTTATCCCGGTTGTTTAGGAGCTGTTCGGCCTTGTTGGACCACAAAAAACGGCGGAATCCGACTCAAATCGAGGGCGTGGACTGGACACGTTAGCCTGCTGCCAGAGTGCCACTATCTAAGCTAACGTGTCGCTAGCTGCTGTCACACACACACACACAACTACAACCGTCACACAAACATTGTGGGTCGCTAAACACGGTGAAGTTTGTGTGTGTGTGTGTGTGTGAGAGTGATCTTTTTTTTTTGTGAGGCGGAACTGTCGCGTTGTTGTGTGTGTTTGTAGTCGAACGCGTCGCTGCTGAACAATGCGGAAGAGAAAGTGTCAGCAGAAGAACATGAGAGTAATAAATGTTCCTCTTTTACTTTTATGTTTATCATTGTGCACCAGCACGGGAAGGTTTGTGTTTTTGTTGTGTTACCACACGTTTGTTGGTGTGTGTCAGTTTGTCGTTGTTTGTTTGCGCGTGTGTGTTTGAGTGAACACACACACACACACACACACACCTGGCAGCACAGATTCGCCACGTTGTTGGAATAGTTGTCATACTTTGTTTGCTTTGTGTTTCAACTCGCGCGAAACAGTTTAACGGTGTGTAGTTGTGACTTTTGTCTCAAATTGGTGTGTAGATATTAGACAAATAACTGCACATGCGCATGTTGGTTCAGTTTGTGTAACTTTAAGGCTCTTTTTGGGGTTTTAAATAGGTTTAAGCAGAACAAACCATCATTGCCTCCATTTATAGGCGAAATCTGGCTCCAGGTGAAGTTTGACTAACTTTTTACACGTTCACCTAATGACTCGAAGGAATACTTTTAATTTCAACCAGGCAAGCAAAAGAGGTCACACGGGGTCGGCTACTTTTGAGGTAATTAACCAATTCACACCTGCATAGAAACCGTTGATGAATTAAACAGGATTTTCCATGCCAATGTCACACTGGCCATATCCACATGTGTGTTTAACTGTAAATATCTATCAAAGCTTTGGTAAATTTAGCCTAAAATCATTCCCAGCCCCTTCAAAAGTGTGTTGTAGACCTTCCCTCATCTGTATATCCACCAACTGTAAAGAAATGACACTTTGTTTCTTTTAAGCTCTCTCCTCAAACCATAGTTTTCCTTTTAAGATTAAAGATGTGTTGTAGGCACAGATGAATTGGCTGAACATCTAATGGAAACGGCTCACTGTTGTCCTCGTCTTTGTCAAGTGACAAAAGACTCTAGGTCCAGACTAAGGATATTGATTTGCCAGTAAAATGTAGTAAAAAAAAAACCAAACAAGTTTCACTTTCCTCTTCATACGGCTCCATTCAAAGTTTGACTTGGATGTGAATTTCTAATCAATAGCACCAAGGTCCCCCGAGAGAGCGCTGCCATCAAACCGCATTCATCTGCGTAGCTCCGACACATTCTTGACTCGGGCAACATTAAATGGAACTGTCTTAAAAAAAAAATCTCTGGTTTAAAAAAAGGAGTCTTTTGACAGCGCTGATGATGTTCAAGTGAAAAGATGAGAGCCCGGGGCCCCCTGGTAGATAAAGTCAAGTTATTCTCCTGTTTGTGTTTTTTAGTATATTTTAATGAAGATGTCCCTTTTTTTCCAGGCTCAGTTTTCCAGGCTTAGTTAGCACATACTTGGAGACGAGGGTGTTGTCAGGACAGCTGTGTGTGTTTTTTATTTATTATTATTGTTTTTTAAGAACGCGTCACTTGTGTTATTGTTACCACAACCGGGCGCACCATGTCAGTCTGTATAATACTATGGTGTTTTTGGTCTCTCAGATATTAAGAAAAGTCCCAATGAGTTATGACCTTTGGTGTGATACATATTTGAGTCAGAGAGGTGCATAAATCAACAAATAAGACAAATATAGGTGTTTTTGGAATAATTATAAGATAAACGTTTATCGGTTTGGTTTGAAGAGTGTGAGGATTTTCCCAGACGACTAAATGTGAGTGATTTGTACTTTGAAGCTTCAAACATGGATGGGCGGAGTCGAGTGTGAATGATGGACCTCTCTGGTCTTTGGCTGTTGCTGTTTTTAGAATGATCTTAAGTATAGTATAGACTAGAGATGGTATATGAGACGCTATAAGGACTTTGTCAAAGCTTTGATTATTTCTGCTGTGGATGGATGTGTACGCTTCTCCGTGAGTCTGAAACACTCCTCCCTGCGTCTGAGAGCAGATTTAATGTTTGTGTGTTGGAGGTCACTGATATGATTGGAGACTTTAGACCAGCGTGTTGGAGAGGGGATAACTTTCAAAGGAATGCTGTCAATTCTTCAGTAGAGACCGGCGGACTTGTAGAATCTATGTGAATATACATTTTCCATTTAATTTGCCAAACTGTTACTACTATACTGTTTTAGGACACTCATTTCCTTACATAATCATGTTAGAGAATCACCATGAACAAATAATGACACAATCAAGCCGAGCAGAGCTATGACAGAATGCGGACGGCCCAGCACAGACATGTCAGCGCCCGCTTAAATTTCTCAGGTTGGGGTGTGACATGTTTTTGAAAAAATGATACTGCTCCCCTTGCTGCATTTTTAAGAAGGAAAAAAGAAAAAGTCCTTCAGCAAGCAGAGTAACTTTAGGACTGAGTTATACTCGTCAGGGATTGTTTTGTAAGTACTTCACAGAATCTACTGACCTTATTGATATGTATTGGCTGCTGTTCATATCAGATTGACAAAATTAATGCAATTGTGCCATTTCTGACAGTCCTTCCTCTGACTGCTTCGTGCTTTTCTTTCCACCAACCTGCTGCGTGGAAATAAAAAGCAGCAGCGTTGTCTGTGAGAGCAATTTGTTTTGTAGGTTTGTCGTGCATCCTCTTTTTTTTGAAGCAGGCTTTGCCATTGCATCAGGAAACAACTCTCAAGAGTTTTGTTTCTTGTGGAAGCCTCGCGTTACTGAGCAAATCAGTTAGCTAAACTAATGTATACACTTCAAATGCTAAACGTTTTGCTCATTTAGTTCGCTCAAATGTGAGAATTTGCGGCGTGGCTAGTAAAATATGTATTTTTTAGATTAGATTAGATTAGATCCAACTTTATTGTCATTGCACAAGTCACAGGTACAAGGCAACGAAACGAAGATAGCATCCAACCAGAAGTGCTTCAGCATGATAACAATATTTAACAATATATACATGATTATACATGATTACAGTGTAGCAGGTTGTAAAAAAGGTTATAGCTATAATTATTATTATGCTATGTATTAATAAGACAAAAGAATTATCAATAGTCAGAGCGGTAAACTACACAAATCAGGGTGGTCTATGCAACCATGAGCTGAGATTTATGAATAACTGTATTCTCAATAATAATAATAATAGTTTGAATCTTTGAATAATGAATAATTATATTATTGTTGATAATTCAATGATTGCTGCTAATATAATATTCTCTACTTCTAACTTGTGCATTAATATCAGTCGGCTCTGTCGCGTTCCTTTTGAGGAAATACCTTCAGATCAGATGTTATTTTGTCATTTTGGCTCTCTTTCCTAAATAATTGTCACTCTGAGGTGAAATATTTTCCGTAGAGTCACTTGTCAGCATTGTTTTCCAGGCCCCTGTCTTTGCGGTGAAGTATGATTCCAGCAGGTGCCCCTTGAAAAATGACAGAGTGAAATTTAGTGGAACAACTTGCACTGGGGTTCAGGGAGGATTTATAGGATCCTGTGCAGGGTTCCTCTTTGTTTTAACACATTCAGACAGCATCTACTTGTAATAGCTCATTTGTGAGGCTTCTAGTTATCCAGTCAGGGGTGTATTATTGTGTGAATCTGTTTTGGTCACTCATCTTCATTTTATTTTCATTGTTGATGCGTATTTGATTTTTTTTTTCCCGCTTTCACTCATTTTCCTTTTTCTTATTTTCATTTGATCTCCTTTGTCTGTTTTTTTTTTCTTTGAAAATTGCAGGGTTTTTATTATTATTATTATTGTTATATGTAATACGTTTGAGTAACACAGAGTTTATTCTGTCTTCTCTACAGATTTCAACACCGTAAAGGGCATCGCTTCAGCAGCTTCCCAGAGATCCCCAAAATATCCCCACAGGAGAAAAGGTAAGAAACCTGTTGCAGTGTTAATCTTATTTATTTATTTGTTTATTTTTACTTTGGTCCTTTTGTTGTCGTTTTGTCTGACAGGGCTTGGTTGTGTGTGTGTTTTTTTTATCATCCAGTTGAAGTGCAAAAATATTACAATTTAGGAATTTAGTAAGTCAGGTCAACCCCTCAGAAAGTGTGACCGATTTGTCTTTGAGGACGGTTTGGGAATTAAAAGTAGCTCAGTGGTAAATGTGAAACATATCTGCTGGGCCCGGGTGTGTGTACTTATTAGTGCATCATTGGGTTGCACGTTGTGTGTGTCTCTCAGAGCGAGTTGTTGTGGCTATTATTAACGTCTGTAGTATCTGCAGGTGTAATATTGCCTTCATGTTTGGCCTTGATGCACAGATCATATTTTGTCACGCTGTGTTTTGTTACGTTATGTAAGTAATTCAGTATTTTATACCAGACGGATCCGGCCTGCATGCCTTTTGCGGACACGTGCATGTGTCTCCATCTGTTCATAGCGGGGTTTGTTGCACACATTTCAGCCTTTGCTGTTATTTTTAAAGCTCTTATCTCTCAGATGTTGACATTTCAGCCACATATTCACCTGGTTATGTTTAGCCGTCTCCTCTAATATGCTTCCCAATATGCAGCGGTCACTTAATTTAGAGTTTGCCCCACCCCCCAAATAAAATAAAAAAAATTGTGCCTCCTCACTTTTCTTACGCCATCGCAGCTGCCTGATCTCTGCCCCGCTGCGAAAGCATTGACAGATGCTGAATTGGAATCGGGAGGAAGTTGGCCTGAATTAAAACGTGATTGTTTTTCGACAATGCAAGAATACAACTTTGTTCCAGATTGATGAAATTAGAGAGAAACGGTAACAATGAAGGGGCGGGGGGGGGGGGCAAATGAAGGCGATTTATTTCCTATATAAAGGGACATGTGAGGCTCTGAGTGCTGCGTGTCCGTGTGGGATTTGGATGAAGTGGGTTTTGCTGTTTGAGGAAACAGGGCAGGGTAATGTTCTCTCTCTCTCTCTCTCTCTCTCGCTCGCTCGCTCGCTCGCTCGCTCGCTCAGCAGCTGTTATATTACGGTGTGATCTCCACTGACCGACGGTACTCAAGGGGAGCAATCCCACTTTAATTACACCTTCTTAATCACTTGAAGACAAATCCATGTGACAGGAAAGCCTCTCGCGGTAAATGAGCTATCTCTTCCTCCTAATCAAGAGAAGGAAAGGGGGGGGGGGGGGGGGGGCTGGCGCGGGCTGACGAGAAAAAAAAACAAACTAAAAATGAGTAAGACAGGCCAAATATTGTTTCCCTGCATTTAGGGAAATTTCACATTTCCTCCTGTGAGTCTGAGTGTTTACGGTGTACTCTGGGCAGCCGGCTCCCAGTGTCATCCATCTTGGGTCCAGAGCAAGCTCTGAGCGATTGTGAAAAGTTCTCCCACAATCATCATCATTATTATTCCAAGTGAAAGGTATGCACCACAGAGCTGGCTCTCGCCAAAGTGACTCTGGCTCACAGCGAGAGAGTATGGCATTCCACGCTGAAAGGCTAAAAACCAAACTGATATTGCCCCTCAATACCGTCTTCATATTTTCTCCATATTTGGAAATGTTTACCTCCTCATGATGGTTGACAGAGGTTGGAAGAGGGGATGTGAGTCATTTGGGCTGCACAAGGCTTCCTAAGGGTGAGAGGAGCCCTGAGAGTCACTGCCATTTAGTCCGGCTTTTTTGGTTTTCTGTGCTCCACTCCTCCAGAGACAAATTGTGAGTATCACTCTGTGCTCCATTTATATTGTATGAGTTTGGCGGCCGCATGTGTATCTCTAATATAAGCGATAATTAAGATTTGTGCATGTCTGTTTTGCGCCGTCCACGCTTGTGTGTATTTATTAGCTCCTTTGCGTGGAACTTGTGTACTTATTAGTCACTGCTGGATTGATGGATAGATTTCGTTGCTTCTCCCTTGCATCAGACACACGAGCAGCCGCAGCAACAACAACACAGTGTGCATCTCGGCAAGAATCTTTTCGCCAGATTTTTTTTTTGGGTTTTTAAGTTGGCACTTTCTCAGCTCTGCGGGGAGAAATGTTTGTGACCACATCATTGACCTTGTAAACAAATGATCCGTCAGAAATATGAGGAGCTTAGAAGCCCGAAACCCTGGTGTGTGTGTGTGTGTGTGTGTGTGTGTGCGTGTGTGTGTGCGCGCGCCTGCGTGTGCGTGCATGAGACCGCACTAAGTGGGTATGTTAGGAGAAAAGTGGTTGAATAGTCATACATGTTTTCCTCTGTGCCTGTGTGTGTGTGTGTGTGTGTGTGTGTGTGTGTGTATTTGGGTGCTGTCAGGTCATCGAAGGACTCGGGTCTTGCAAACATCCGCTTTAACCTGCGACACATTAACAGATCTGACCTTGCTCCCGGCTCGTCCCTTCACACCTCCAACGTTTAGCGGCAGGGAAACGATTTCACCCCGCTCCAAGGGCTGATGTTGACGTTAGTGGCGTTGTGCTGTGATTATCTAATTAATGTTCATCTTGAAATCATGCAGGGACCGTATCACGCGTTTCAGCCTTGGAGCCGGTTCTCCTGTTAGCACGCCTCGGTTAGTCTCCATGGGGTTATATTATATTTTAAATATGAAGCAGGATACAGGTTTTTATCATATTCGATGATGATGAAGAAAATAACGGTTAAAAATGTAATGACCCAATGGCCGTATTGTGGCCGGGGTTTAATTTACTGGCTGATTTACTCCCACAGCCCATACTTTTATGACCTATTTATCATCGTTATGCCCAAACCCTGTTAAAAAGGATATTATCGAACAGCAGGTAAACAAGGTCTGCCGTCATCATTATATATAAATAATGATGCATGACATGTAACACATGATAAAACCTATTGTAGTTTTTGTGAGGGTTGAGTTGAATAAGCGGCGACAGACGTGGATGGTCGTGTTGCATCAGTCTCTGGCGACGTCTCCATCTCTCGGAAAATGACTTAATCCAGCCTCACTCTGCTCTGCTGTCCTTAATTTGGAGAGGCTGGAAACCCCCAGATTGTGTGTGTGTTTTTAAAGTGGAGTCTTCCCAATGGATCTCGTCAACAAATTAAAGCATGATTAACAAGAGCAATTACACCCAGGATCCAACTGAGCCGAGGAGAATCGAGAGATTATCTTTCTTATTAAGGAGAATCACTTTAAGGGCTTTGATTACTTTCTGTTTTTTTGTGTTTAACTCTTGATTACTCTTTAACTAACGATGCCTTCCAAAACAGCTATTTTTATTTCCTTACCCCATGATAGCTCTGGAGTTTCAGATTGAACACTGAGTTAGCACCAGCCTCTGCTTTTCCCACGCCGGGGCATAATTGCTTACTGTTATTAGTGGCACAGACATTTTGAGGAGCGCCACATTTGAGAATTATTGGACTCGAGATTTGGACACGTGTCAGTATTTGCCTGGCACATGTGAATTTTGGGGCTTTGTCCCGGTCCAAATTGATTTCTCTTTTTTTTTTTTTTTTTCCCTCCATATTCTACAATATGTTTTAAAGGCTCTGGCTGGGTCTATTTTATATTCCAAGATTTGGCCGCGTTCGCCCTGCCATTATTACGTTTGAACATGCAGTAAATCATCACCTCAGTTTAAGGTCTTTGGCTCTTTGAAGGAGCCTCTTCTGCTTTTATTGTTCCCTTCCCACACTTAAAACAAAAAAAAAGAACCACACCACACCTCTGCATGACGTCATTACCTTCTTTTGCAGGGTTGAGATGATTTGGGATGAGTTGTCAACAGGCTGAGGAATCAATTATTTTTTTTTATTATTTTAGTTCACCAGAATCAAGTGTCTTTTGCATCTTTATTTCAGGAAAGTTTTCTGTTTTTTTTGTTGTAGAGCCCAGATTTGTCTCTGGAAAGGTGTCATATCACTGCCAGTAAACTTCGGTCTGTTAGTCCTGTGTGTGTGTGTGTGTGTGTTAGTGTGTGTGTTATCGTCTCTCAAGTTCAAGTTAGGACTTTTCGCATTTCAGATATGATGAGACAATTTACTAAATACGCTCCTAATTTGAACGTACTTGCTTGATAATCTGTTAAAAACAGGATTTCATCGTTTGACATTATCCATATCAGACATTGATACATTGAATTGAATAAATTTGTGTTGATGTCATGTGGTCAAATCAGGACTCGCTGACTGAAAACGTTTCAGCTTTGTAGTTATTTACAGGTTTAGGTCATCTGATGATGCTTCCTCTCTTAGTCAGTTAGTTTTTTTTGTTTTTTTTTACATGGTCTCGTTGATTTGTAACAAAAAAAAAAGTTTTTTTTTCATGGACCAGGCAGAGAGCAGAAAGAAAAATATTTCAGTCTTTGGAGCAGTGGTGATCTGCTGAAAACTTTTAAGGGTGTTCCTGTGGATTTGTCTTTCTGCTTTTTGGAGCCAAGTACTGCAGCTGTAATAAATCAGTTAACAAATGACTTTTCAGTTTCGTCTCTCTTGCGTGTTCATATCTGGCTTCACCCTGTCACTTTTTTCTCAATATTCCCCCTCTCTCCCCCTAATATTCATTCTTATTTGCTGCGTTTCCACTGCAGGAAACTTTCTCAGGCAAAAAAAAAAAAAAAAAAAAGTCTCTGATCGAGGGAGTAGTCCTTTTTGAAGTACTGGACCCTTTAGGGCGGGGCTTGTAGTGCTAAAGGTGCCTGATTGTCAAGGTTTGCTGCGTGGGGATTTTATTTCCTGGTCATTTTTTGGTCAATCTCCCCAATCCCCCCGGGGTAATTTTTCTTTCACACTTTTCTTTTTCAATTTCACAAGTTACATTTTTTGCATGTTTATTGTTGTAGTAATGTTGCTGGATTTATATTATATTGGATTTATATTATTTATTTGGGATTTACAGTTTTTTCGTGGCCATCGGTTGTTCATGTGTCAGCAGGACAATTTGTCTCATCTCTCCCATGGTGTCCCATGGAAGGATATTTTTTGTAACCTGATATAATAATGGTGAATTTCTGGTGTTTGTACAATAATAGGGTAAGGAAACTGAATTTCCCCATTGTGGGACTAATAAAGGTGGTCTTTCTTTCTTTTGAGTTTTTTTTAATTTTTTATTTTTTTTGGAAAAATGTGTTGCACTCCCAGGAAACTTCCTGCGTTTGAAAAGAACCATAAATTAAACTTTGAATGGAGCTGGATTACATGCTTAGGTATTCCTGGCGCCCAGCAACCGTCATTTTTCACATTCCGCTGGGTGAAGATTTCTCTGGCGTTTGCCAACACTTTCATTACCAGTGCGCAACGCTCATCTTTAACACTGTAATGGTAACAACTCCAGACAGCGGAGTGATTGTGTGCCAGAAGTGACTTTTTTTTTTTTTCCCCCGGGTCCCACTCATTTAGGATCAGATGCCACCAAATGATTAATCTGAGATTATGCAGAAGCTTGAGGCTAATGGGACACTTTACACAATGTGACCGATACACTTCTCTGGCATGCGGTGACAGATGCCATCCTCTAAAGACGGTCAAATTACCGAAGCGACGTAGTTGGCAAAACACAGAGCACGTTAATACTCGGCCAAAACATATAAACTGCAAGCCCGCAGGAATCGGATTAGAAGGACAAAAGCATGGAGGAAACTCGGTGGACATGGTCAGTGTTAGAACTTTAGACATTTGCCTAATTTTGAATATCACCTTAGCAGTAGTGAAACCAATGCACAAGCGTCTATTAATGGTGGTATGGTCCTTTTAAAGAAGCTTCTTTCCTTGAATTTAAACTAAATCTTTCTGACGGAGGTGGTAGATACTGGACCTTTCTTAAAGTCTTAGGAAAGATACGTGAGAATATAAAACTTGTGTTATTTACCTTATGTAGTGTATATATATATATTGTTTGTACTCGCATTGTTAGGATCTGGATCTGTGAAGTCTGGAAGGGGTCAGTCAAATCTGACGTTTCGGGGGAAATCCTTTTTGGCTGAGGCTGAGGAGTTTTGTGTTGTCGTTTGTCATGATCAAATGGCTGTCGGAGTGAAAACTCTGTGAGACACTTTTTGTTTTCCTTTTGCCATAATCTCACTTTGTCCTTGGCTGGTGTCGGCAGCCGAAGTTTTACCCTTATCGTGGCACCGGAGGAGGTATTTATCAGTCCAGTGGCATACTGTACATGGGCATATTTCACACGGCTCAGGATTAATGGCCAACTGGTCCCCTGTGGTCCAGGAATGCAATTACCTACTGACCCAAATCATCTTCTTGGCTGGAAGTCACCCTCTCTGCTCCGGCTGTGTTGCACCTGGGACTGAATATTCACACATAACCTCACACTCGCCCCTCCACGCATCCATAATTCAAGGTGGTGCCTTGACTTTTTTTTTTTTTTTTTTTTTTTTTATTCTCCTATGAATCTGTGTAATATTCCAGGGCGTGTATGCAAAATAGAGCCGTGACGAGTTATTTAAGATAAGATAAGATAATCCTTCATTGTCCCACAGTGGGGACATTTCAACCCCTGATGCCAATTTGTTGCATCTGTATGTCAAGTTCAGGAATTAATCAGTGATTTATTTACATTTTTCTACTCCCCAGCTAAGTAATCAATTGAGTTTAATGAAATTAAGTATATCTGATGAACACGCTCTCCTCTAGTGAGAAGACTTGGGGTTTTGATTGGTTATGTATGAAAAACTGGCCGTCACGCTGGATACCACAATTTGGAAAAAAATGTAACCATAACGTTTCTTAAGGATTAGACGTTTTATTTGCCTAACCATAAACATACCTTTAACCACGATTTATTCTCCGTAGCCAAAATCGTTCCTTAACATTCCTGAGTAGTCGTTTGTAGACTTTGTAAAAAGGGAACACTTTGGCATCAAATGTGGATGAATTGTTGTCACAGAGCTTATTTGCGTTTTTCTTTTACCGTCATTGTGCTTGTTTGGCAGTGGATTGACATTTTTCACACTTTTCCTGCATTTCATGCATAGAAAGTGTAAAACGCAGACGGGTGATATAAGTTACAAAGGACCCGCTGCCCCGTGAGCATTCGATTCTTTGCACGATATGGAACCTAACAATGACACAAAAAAGTCAAGGCTCAACTAAATGGAAACCATTTATGTACGGTGCCGCTAAGAGCTCTAATGCAGTTAGATTTAGACTTTAAAGCGTTTAAAGCTATTACAAGTATTGTGGCGGGGGGGGGGGGGGGGGGGACTTTCCCACAATGTTGTTCCGTCAAAGCTCCTTTGTCTCTCCACATGTGCATTTACGCGCATTCTTTCGCGTGTCGCATTGGAATAACTGGGAGGGGAAAGCTTGTGGGTTCTGGGTCTTCGCGAGTTGCCCCAGAATCTGCTTTATTAATGGACTGTTATCCAATTGTATAGGATGTGGCGTGCATTGTGCGTGGATCAAGCGCCATAGGGTAGACACTATAGATGTTTGTTTTTTTAAGCTGAGGTTTGAGAGGGACCTTACGTGTCAGGTCCGAGGTCACTCGTGTTAATATCAGACAGATCCTGTACATTAGATGCATCCTTAATCTCTTAAATCCCCTTTCAACTGTCCCAACTTTCATTTGTTGTACACGAGCATTAAATTCAGAAAGGAGATTTCCCTTTTGCCACTTTTTAGTCATTGCACTGGTTAACTCCGTTTTCTTTTTTCCGCTGCTCGTGATTAAAGCTGTGGAGTGTAGAGAATTTGTTTTTCCGCACTCGGGGATCGAATGAGAACTCGTAACTTTGAACCCTCTCGAGAGGCTTTGTCCACATTGTTGCTTGGTGGAGAACGGCTTTGTTTTTGAGACAAACGCAGATAAGTAGACACAACATAGAGATGATGCCTCGAGTTAGTCTGCCCCACAGTAATCGATAAGAAATGTTTGATAATCCGTAAGTCATCGTGGTCCGTGATGCCACGCACTGCACAAAGGAGTGTTTGTTTCACGCTGGGATCCCCCTGGGTTCAGTATTATGAAATAATAAACCATTTTTTTCATCAATGTGACCTATTATCATTACGATATACATATTAAATACATCAATATTTATATATATAATAACATATGTATGTTTATGTAGAACCACGAATGTTATGGCTTTTTTTCCCCCCGCGGCAGGCGTTTAATCCCCTCCGTCACATTGACACCACTTTGTATGAATACCCTATTTGTTTACATACATTATATACAAATTGAGATCTCCCCCCCCCACCATCCAATAATTGTTTTTACATTCAGCCCAAGATTGCATGAAATAACAAGAATGTCACTTATTATCCCCCAGTTGCACAGGAAAACTGAAAAGTTGTCACAGGAAGTAGGATTGTAAGCTGCCAAACATGGTTTGTGTTGTCAGTTTGTTATCAGCTGGTGCGTTTCCGGATGGATCCCCATCCGAGCTGCGGGTGTGTATGACCATTTATGGTCAGTGTTTGAAAATGAAAGAATGTCCCCCGTAGTGTCCCGATGGCTGGACGTGTCTCTGTTTATTATTTATTTCACTGTAGTTTATTTTTTCAGCATATTTTGTGTACTGCAAAAAGTTATATAAGGGCACAAAGTATGGTGATACTTAAATAAAAAAATATATATAAATATATATATAGATATATATATCTGTATTTGTGTCTACACGCAAAAGGGGTATTTAAAAAAAAAAAAAAAGTGGCCTTTGAGAGTCCCTCTGCTGTGATCCTCCAGATGCATTCTGGGCCCAGCTGTATTCTCCTGGACGGTAAGCAGGTCAGATATAAATCAGTCGAGGGATTTCCCTGCACTCCGCTCAGATTCCTGTAACGTCACTGTGCCCGTACCTGCTTCAGAAAAAGGTAACTCCTCTAATCTGAATGGGCCTTTCACTCTGCTGTGGTGCTGTGGTGGTGGGGGGGAAAGAAAAAATAAGTGGTTATAAATACACCATAAAGCTCAGGGAAAAGGTCCAGGTCTTTTCAGGGATATGTATTTTTCAAGTATGACCATTGTAGGAGCACTTTGAAATCTGAGAAATTGGAACCGTGGCTCCTCAACTCTGATCTGTATGACATAAATGCTGGTTTCCACCATTTGTATGAAAAAACACGGCATGGCTCAGACACATCATTAACAGCCCCGTTCTGTAAAAATGGAGAAAAGGATGGAGACGTAGAGCATGGACACTTTTTTTATTTTTTTTATTTAAGTCTCTCTCCAGCCTGTCCATCACAAGCTGAAGAATAAAGACTTTTTCTGACCTTACGTGACATTTCTTTGGCAGATTGTGGCTTCTTTAGAATTGCGTTAATGGTCTAATGTACTTGGAAGATCATTTGTGTTTGATAGCAAATTCCCCCCTATCCGAACGTCTAATGGCTTTGCTAATTTGAGTATTTAGCTCATTGTGTTCCATCCTTGGACGACAAGACTGAAAATAGTTGAACCTAAGCTATCGTAATGGATTTGGCATTGAGTGAAATTAGCTCACTTTATTTGACGCACAAAAAGAATGTGCCTGAATTGGCCATTTTTCTGTGCGACGGCAGGAAAGCCCATTAAAAGCAATGTTATCTAACGTGAACACGAGCCGTGACTAAATGGAACACGTGGTTAACGAGAGGCGAGTTACGTGAGGGCAAAACCAACCAGAAAAAAAAAAAAAAAAATAAGCTTTTCATGATTTACTGTGCTGGACGCAGTATTCTCACAATGGGCTCCTCACAGCTCCAAAACCTTCACGCTTAAAAATAAAACAAAATAAAAATTAATTCATTAAAACTTAAATATGATTATTCTTTTTTAAATGGGGTCAGTTTGACAATGGTGTAACCAACAAACTGATTATTAACGGACTGGGGGTGGGCCGGGGGGTCTCTTTAGTTGTTCTTTAGTTGTACCTGATGAATTTGAATAGTTTTCCCACTGACAGATGAATATACTGTACACATATATGCATGTATATTTATGTTGTTTAAAAAGAAGTTTGGCTGCTCACTGTTGGGCTCAGTGAGAAATCACAGCGCTCCCATGAAAACAGCCCTCGCTGTTTGAGGGATTTTTTTTCTTCCTTTTTTGGGCTTGATTTGCCACGGTAGACATTTGCACAGTTTGAGTTTTCCTTACAGCAGAGGACAGGAATTAGCCCCGACCATGGGCCTGTTTTTTTTTTTCTCTCCGATGCACGTGTGGTTATGTCTGTATGTTTTCCATATTAATTTGTTCAAGGCTTTACATTATTTATGAGGGCCAGAAGTGCTTAGGTCAGAGGTTTTACAGTACTTACACAAATGTTTCATGTCTCGGTGTGAGAAAGTGGAATCCTCACACGGTGAACGATGGTGGCTGCTCCCCTGATGGGTGAATGAAAGTGGTGTTGTTGGTCTGTGTGGAAAGAGTCTCTCCTGAAACGCCTTTTTTGTTGTTTCAAAGTTCCAGGTTTAACGTCCGTCATTATCGTGTTCAGTTCTGGTGTTGGTGAGATTTTATTCTATTAAAAAATATATTCTGTCCGAGCCGATATTAAAATGGCAATGACATACTAGAGAATAATGGCAAAAAGTTGTCTCGCAGAAGACATTTACCCCCTTTTTCATTATTTCTGGTATAAATATCTAAAATCCACTTGTGGTCCGATGCTCAAAACAAACAAACTAAAAAAGGTTTGACTGTTTTGAATAGAATCAGAATGCCAGGCTTCACGAATAGATTCGTCCCCCGGCTGCTGGTTACTTTTCCTCCGTGGCTGTAGCTGCGTGTGGGGGGAAAACGGCACGTCTGAAAATAGGATGGATATTCTTTGGCAAGGAGCGCCACATCAAGCGATGTTCCTTGTTCCTTCACATTAGCGGGGCGCAAGGTAACGGCAGAGAAGTTGAGAAAAGACCCGGTTGTCAGTTGCGTGTTCTGAAAACATTGAATTATAATTGCAAAAAAAACTGGAAAAAGTGTGAAGGGGGCCTGGATAACAATTCCAAACTGGCGCCCACCAGTAATTATGATGCGAGTACAAAGAGATTTTTGCCATCCTAAAGGGAGAAGGGGAGTGTAGGTGTATTAATTCGTATTCCTTCCTGCTTCCTCGACTTGGAAGTTCAGATTTAGAAAAATAGACGACCCCCCCCCCCCCCCCCCCCCCCCCCCCCCCCAAAAGAGAAGAAAAAAACAAAACAAGAACTGTCACATTGACTGACGCCAATGGTATGTAGCATCTGTGTTCCCACCAGTGCTCCCCATAGTATATGCCACGCCGTGGCAATGTGGGAAACAGACAATGTCAATTTATCAGAACAAAAACATTCCTCAGCGAGGAGGAATACGCATCTATGGGCCCTGGAGACAAAAAAATAATAAATAAAGAAAGAAATCATTCCACCCCCACCCTTACCTGTATCTAAGCAGAATGTAGGACATCCACAACACCCGAAATAGAAATTTCACTCACAATTATCATTCTTGAATTTATCCCCTGCAGTCAAAAGTTAGTGTTTCACTTGAGGAGTTTGGTGCTGCGCCGTTCGACTAACTTTTCCAAAAGTAAACAAATGAAAAGAAAGAGCCGAGGAGCTGTTTCAGCCCGAGATCGGACGGTTCAGGCGTGAGCTGAGCCGGATCCATCCTGCCCTGAAGTGATCCTCTCCCCGTAAAGCTCATGTTTCTCTGTATGTGTGTGAGCTGTATACTGAAGATGTATTTTTTCTTTTTCAGGCTTTTCTGATCCTGTCTGATCCACCGTCGCTTCGACCTCAAATATAGGTAAGTGCTCAACCTCATGTTTTTTCTCCCTAAAATCCTGTGCACGCACCACAGTGGCCTCCATGAAGCATTTCAATTCAATTAAATGTACTTCACATTGCTTCGTAATGTAGCCTCCAGTCAATTCTATTCAATCAATCCCATCGACATTAGATGAAATGTTTTTTAATTTTTTTATACAAAAGTGGAAAATTTGAGAAATGAAACCGTAATGCATTTCTCCGGTTAAGATATATGTGTGGTTTATTTGTGTTTTTAACGCGTGACAAAAAAAAGGGGGGGAGAGTGTGTAAACACATTAGTGGGGGTGATTAATGTCGGTGATGGCCATAAAACGTGCCATGCTGCCACACTACACGGGCATTTAGTCGAAGCCTAAACGGCTTATTTTGACTCATTTTGTAATTTATGCTCATGAGTCTGAATTATGGTTTTAGATTTTAAAGATTATTCTGTGAGGCCGTTATTAAAGTTTCGCATGTCGGGATATCCTCGTTCATTTGTAGAATTTTCCAGTATTAAACTGGAAATGAGGCACTGTGGGCCTGCTTGTTTTACTCCAAGGACGGCATATCAAAATATCTATTCCTATAATTATTAAATAGAAAAAATGTATTCACATCTTTAGCCGGGAAGGCTAAATGATTTTTTTATTGAAATGTTATAATTATATTTGATATTATTTTAATAAACTCTGCCCAAGTCGTCTTTTGGTTTTTATCCATATTATCCACAAAGCTGTGGCGGTTTTATAACTACACATATAAGTTGAATCCATGTAAGATGTTTTTGTTTTTTCCCAGTTCCTCTGGCTTTGTCAATTGATTTGTGTTGCAGAGAGTTGGCCAAAGGGCAGGAGGTTGCCTTAGTGACGTTCAGTTAGCGTTCCCATGATGCATTCTTGATTTATTCTATTAGCCTTGGTTATGAGGAAAAACAAGTCATGTGCTTTAAATTGAAAACGTGGAAAAAAAAAAGTCGCCCCCCCCCCCCCCCCCCGTTAATCAAAGAAAGCTTTGTGGACTCTGATATTTTTCCTCTGTCCTCACGTAGACACTAGCCAGATATCTGCAGCTCCATCAAAGTGTTCCCACAGTCCCTCTGAAGTTGTCTGCAGCCAAAAGAAGGGATTTATAATTGAATGAGGGTTTTAACTAATTGATTGTCACAACACGACCTTGTGTGGGCCTGTAGGCGCCGGTCATGTGACACATTGTGTTCCACAAAGATGTTATTACGCACCCAACAAAAGAAAAGGAAATTAATGGGTGAGGGTTAGACGTCTTTGATCGGTTTGAAAATGAAAAAAAAAACAACAACAAACTAAAAAAATCTCAATACCTGTCAATAATGACACGTGCATGTAGACATTCATGCAGCACGTGATGCATTTTCTACTTTATCCTTTAATGATTCTTTGTCTTTATCTACTAATTAGCGGAATCTTTGTCGATAAGCTGCTGAAAAGCCACATCAAATGTGTGTTTGCATGCCCCGATAACACTAATGTTCCTTGCTTTAATTGATGGAAGATATCATTTCTTCACTCTTTTAGTCACGCTTGGCTGCTTTTGATGTGAATGTAGCAGTGAATACTTGATCTTTGTTTTTTTTTTTTTGCTCCTGTCGCTAAGGTGTTTCTCTTTATACCTATATACAGAACGCACTCCGTCATTTGCTGCGACGCCGTCGCTGGGTTGACATTAAAGGATGGAAAAATATAAATAAATAAGCCAAATAAGAATATAAGGCAAATATTGTAAGTCAGTTTAAGGCAGACGCTGAAATTAGAAAGCCCTGAGGTGTCTGTGCTTAGCAAAGCGTGCACTGTTGTTGAATACCAAAAATTGGACTTTTGAAACAGATGGTTAAGACACTCATGAGGGAACCGGAGCTCTTCTTCACGGAATGTGAAAATGTGGCACAGGTGGCGTAGGAAGCTTTCACTAGCACAAGTCATAGTAGTAACAATAAGCTTATTGGCACGCACGCACACGCACGCACACGCACACGCACACGCACACGCACGCACACACACACACACCCCTACCTTTTTCTGCAACTGTGACCCCCGTTGACCTTAAAGTGTCGCGTCTCAGTGACCTTCCCGTTGCCCTGCCGGAATAAGTGGGTCCAGTTTCCATCCACATCATTTTTCATACAATAATATATTTTTATGGCACAAGTAAAATGCAAAAGATTGTCCACTTCTGGACACACATTTTTTGCTTTTTTTTTTTTTGTTAACCAGGTAACGCGTCGTGTCCCCTGACCAGCTGAGCCCGGTGGATTCTTTCCGATACACTTTTAAATCCCAGCGCATCAATAATCGCTTAATCACCTTTAATCAGGTTCCCTGCAGCATCGCAGTAGCTAAGAGCAGCTTGTCCTGTCACTCAGTAAAACTATAACGGAACATTAGTTGAGCAGTTAAAGAGCTGAGTGCTGTCGGCAGGATAAATTTAGAGGAACGTCTTCTTACCTTCAGCCACTGAACGGCATGAGTCAAAACTGCAGTTTGGTTTTGTTCTTCGCGTCTCCTCAGTTCTCTCTCTCTCTCTCTCTCTCTCTCTGTCTCTTTCTCTCTTTCTCTCTTTCTCTCTCTCTCTTTCTGTCTCTCGTGTTCTTAATCTACCTGAGTGATTAGAAGACGCTACGCGGGCCTTCAAGGTTTGGTGTAAAACTAGAAAGGCCTGCTCTGGAGTCCGTTTTTGGTCTGTTACAGTAAATTGATGTCGTTTTCAACGTGCAGATTGTTAAGGCTCTTTTGAAGCAGATTTTAGAGCTTAAATAAATAGTGTACCATCATTTTTTTTTAATTTCATTACCATAGTGACATTTTGTTCTGTGGATATTGCAGGGTGGCATTTACCAGTTAGAATATGTATGACAAGATCAGACTGACCATATCAAGGGGTTCACTCATGTATTTTTTTTTAAATATATATATAAGAATATATATTTCTTATTTTAGATTTGCAGTTTCAGATTCTTGAGAATGTAGATGGCCGTAACTACCCGGTGGATCTTAATAAAAATGCATCATCCTATTTTGAAGTCATCCGCACAGAGGGTTGTCGGGGCTTTATAATAAAGACACTCCATTGATTTATTTCACACTATTCCCATGGATTCAGCGTGACCTTTTTCTTTTCTGTCATCCTTATGCAAACTTCAATTATCAACAACGCCACAGTGTCTCCTGCATTTCACGGTTGTTTTCATTTAAGAGGATATAATAAAGCTGTTTAAGTTGTGAACTGTGATTTAGCGAAGGCACCACCTTCCAAACTCAAAAGAGTTTTCCTCTCTGACCTTATATGCCACAAGTTTGTACATACACACGTGTAGGACAGGAGTAGAGGCCCCCGTTTGTTTGGATGTCCTGGCTCAGGGCGCCTCCGCATGGGCCAGGTTCTTCAAGCACACATCAAATCGATGGATGACTGGCCGGGCTCGCTGCCAGCTGAATTTCAAGAACAGTTTAGCTGGACTGTAGAATTTAAGATGCTTAACTCTTTGTTGGACTTGGCTGGAGCTCCAGCCCAATGATGGGGGACTTTATGTGAATGGACAAATCCTTCATTTTTTATTTTTTTAATGGATGCACCGTGGAAATTATATAATGGCCTCCTCCAAAAATAATTAAAAAAAAAAAAAAAAAAAAAAAAAAAAAGTTTCATTCAATACCCATGCATTTCAGTCTCACCTAATACCTGCCCACTGTATGTGAGGTAAACATCTCGGAAAAATCAAAGTCCTCAGTCTGCTTCATCACGTTTTCCTCAGAGCTTTACCAACCTGATAATCTCAGCAGCGCACAGTATGTATGTATCGTATTTGGTGTGAAAACAGCTTAGAAAAATCCATGTAGAGTCGGTTTTTGATGGTCGTTTGATGACATTGCAAAACATAATCTGAAATGCTCTTTATTTCGTTCTAATGCGGTAAATAAAACATAGTCGTGGTAGGTAATACGCCCTCTTTCAAAATTGAAGGGCAGTATTCTACGTCGGAACCTTTTTTTCTGGTTGTGTAGCGTCGTGGCTCGTTCAGTGAAACTAAATACTTGATTAAATTGAGTTTCCTGTGGGGCGTGGGTACCTTTTAAGTCGGACGTGTACAATCCCTGTGACAGCCCCAGTGTGGCCTGATTAGATTGTCCCGAACAAATGATACAGTATGTGGAGAAAAAAAAAAATAAAAAAAAAATGGCGTCATGCTTATGAATCCTGTACTATTTGTTTGCATGGAGCCCGGAGTGTTTTGTATTCCTGTGCATTGCTTAACAAAGAGCCGCAGTTGCTGTGTTGTGTCTATTATCATGGGATTGTGCAGCTCATTATTATCAAATTTGGCAGATTTGGATGAATGAGGCTGACAGTGCAGTCATGTCACAGGGGTAATCTCTCAGTCTTTTTTTTCTTCCCCCCTCTATTTGCTTTCTTCCTTTTTTTTAATCCTTCCTTTCTTTTTTCCCCAAAATTCACGTTATTATGGATTTTCTGCCCAGACTGACTTTAGTCACTGAGTTCTTACCTAAGTCAAATGTATGTTGTCTTTTTTTGGTCGTTTAATGTACAATAATATAAAACAGGAAATTATTTGAAGCGGAAAACAGTAATATTTAGGGATTCTTGCCTGTTGCTTTTCATCTTATTCCTCAGTATGCTTGACTTTGTATATGCTTGGAGTTTGGAGGGAACTATCTCTTAAACATACTGTATTATTACCCATTTTCAATACTTTTTTTTCACCTGAACACCTGATGTGGAGGATAAAGTAACGTGAAACCAATGCTGATTCTTATAATTTTTTTTATGATTTTGTTCAACGTGTGGTCCCCCACAATATAATAATATTCCAATCTAGTTTACTGACGGTGCATTTTTACCAGTAAGCTTTGTGTCTGGTACATACTTCACTTCAGACACAGTGAGCCTGAATCTATCTCAGATGATCATACATGAGGGAGCCAATTTCCCCCACAGGGTCCACAGCTCTGCAGATGTGTTGGATGGCTGCCTGCTGACACACTGAGGTGGAGGTCTTTAGATGAGAAGCTGGAGCAGCTGAGTCGCGATCACCTACCATAAGGAAAAGTGAGGAGCAGAAAACAAGTAAATAAGACCTGATTAGGGCGGACAGATTAGATTGAGACCACAACCTCCGAGTGATTAAGAGGGCCGACATAGATACCCCGGCTGGATTTTTAGCTGGACCAGTGAGCGGGGGTGGGGGGGGGGGGGGGGGATTTGTGTCTTAAGCAGCAGGAATCAGATCAACAGCAACAACCATCAGTCAATTAAGGTTTAAAGCCGTCAAAAAACAACTAGTTGAACTTTGCTTTTCAATTAATCCTCTCTGGGTATCCACCGAGGGGCCGTAGTGCGGCAGAGTGAGCAGTGGTGGAGTCGAGGATTACGCCAGGGTCCAAACATCTATATCCCAGGATGGCGCACAGATGCTTCCAGCCGAGCAGGATTCCAGCCATTTGTTTTTCTTTCCCAGTTCCGCGTAGATCTGATTTAAGAAATGCTACGTGGATCAAGGAACGGCAAACATACTCTGTTTTTTTGGGGGGATTCGGCTCTCTGTTCCAACCGAGGATTTTCACAAACATTGGGGCGGGGGGGGCAAAACCACCCAACAACAATACTTTGTTGTGTTTGTGAAAGTAATCTGACAGAAATCCTTGAGTTAAACTCCTCATCTGTTGTGGGAGGAAATCTCCCCGTGATGTACCCTGGTGTGGCTCTAATTAATCAAGTCAATGAAACAAGTCTTATTTACCTCATGAATTTAAACAAGAACAAGAACAACAACAGCAGCAGCATCGGCCTCTGAATCTGTTATTGTGTCTTTTCACATCCTGTCCGCACTGGAAGTTGGACTGGGAACCTTTGACCAGTTCCACGACAGAATGTAAAACGCGGAGGACTGGAGGAGTCCTTCTGCAACATGACAAACGTGGAGTTGATCTTTTTTTTTTTTTTATTCCCCCCGACACAACTGGGAATTTAAAAAGTGACATTGTATGGTTGATATTGTCGTATTCTAACTGCTAAGTTACAATTGGTGAGGTGACTTTTCTTTTATTGTTACTCCCAGGAAGGAAGGAATAATCTGCGTGGGTCAGTCTTAATATGATCTATGAAAATGATGAAATCATTATTTATGAAATTTCACTAACCTGAGAGTCAGGACGGTGTTTCCCGACAACCTGCACAGTGACGAAGCTTATTGATTGGGGGGGGAAAAAATGCAGAGAAAAAGAAAATGTAGGATGTGGTCCGAGATAGGGGAGTCAATTAAAGAGCGCACATCAATCCTTGGACCATGAGCAATAATTAGATCCGATGTGTGACGGCGGTTGCGAGTCGGACCATTAACATATTGGATAAAATCCATCTGGCCGAACACATTTTGAAACTCAGCAGCTTTGGAGTTGGCTGGGTCCTCCACGTGTAGATTGAAATTGCCTCGGACTCATGTTGTCGTAATTTATAAAAACTTTCCAGTAAAAAAAGATTGGACGGCGTTTAGAGAGAATAAACGGCACACAGTGTTTGCAGGGGAAAACATCTGTGGTGTGACGTTCAGGGGAGCTTTGCAAACCACGTTTCTGTTCAATTTCATATCAAAAGTACTTCATGTTCCAGATTGAACAGTGACAAAAAACTGTTATTTTTATTTTTCAATTAAGCGCTCAAAGTGAAACATTTAATGGGATGAAGATGAAATTATTTGCAGTTGTACCAGATAAGCACGGTTTAGCTGATGGTTAATGAATGTCACATGTTGGAGCTGGCTCGACATGAGAACAGAAACAGCTCAGCTGGCAGAGTTCAGGGACTATTTGTTTGGGAGTCCGGCCTCAGTGTGAGGAAACTGATTTGATCGACTTGAGGTTTATTGCAACGGCGAGATGTGGTGTGATGGTCATTAAAAGTTGAGGATGAATTTAATCATTTGTGGGTTGAAATATGGGGCCACTTGTTTTAACAAGTGGCTATTATTATTATTATTTTTATTATTATTATTATTTTTATTATTATTATTATTATTATTGTTGTTTTTATAGTTTTTATTATTATTACTATTATTATTATTATTATTATTATTATTATTATTATTATTATTATTATTATTATTATTATTATTATTACTACTATGCTGTTGAATTAATAAAAAATAGCATTGTGTTTAAGCATATAATAACTTGTTTTCAAAAATCTGATTTAATACTCAGGGCTTGTAAAACATTGACTTTGTCTCACCTCTGTGTGAGAAGTTGTACCTAACTACACTTTGTCTTTATTGGGAATTAAGTTCAACTCTTACATCACACAGTAGATGTACATTTATTATAGAATTCCCCTGAAATGTAGACGTGCAACCAGTCTCAGGCTCTTTGTAGCTGACGGCTTTTGTACAAAGACTCTCCCACAGTGGCTGAGAACCTTTTTATGAGCTTAACCACTTGGTATGGTGTGTGTGTGTGTGTGTGTGTGTGTGTGTGTGTGCGAGGAAGAGAGTATGAGGAAACCCTGGCTCACTGTGACGTGATGAAGTCGTCCAGCACCACAGATGGATATAGAGAGGGTGAAGGGAAAAAATATATAAAAAAAAAAAATATATATATATATATATACTAAAAGAACTATAAAAAAAAAAAAAAAATCTTTTCATTGGACCAAACCTAGTGGATAGAGTATCTGTCTGCTGCCATCGCTTAAACGGCAGCTCAAGTATTTAGAAAAAAAAAAAAAAAAGCTCAACTGAAATCATCCCGAGCTTACGCTCATTCATGTCTTTATATCCTGCGCTGCTGCTGCTGCTGTGGCGGCGGCTGCTGCGCTGAGGGGATTCTTCAGCGGAGTCATCTGTATTCAGTAAACAAAGTGGTATTGATGAGTTGATTCTATGTGGCTCTGCCAGCCAGCGAGCCAGCAGAGGGATTACGTCCCCAAGCCGAAACCCGATATACAAGTTTGAATAAGGGGGGGGCGTAGATGTGTGCGGCGCTTATTGTGGCAGCGGAGGATAAGCTGTGTTCGACATTAAAATAACAACTCAATACCTGAGATATGAACAGGTTCTCAAATACCACAGACTCGCTTAGCTGGAAAAAAATAAAATAAAAAGAATCTTAAATGGACAAAAGTTAAACATAGATATGTTTAAAAAAAAAAAAAAAGAAGGCAGCAGAGGTGTCCGCTTGGTGTTTTTGGGCCGAGTTTGACTGTTAACTGTTGTATTATTTTTTTTTATTAAGGCCGTGGCTGAGCATTCACTTACTGAAGGATTTAAGCATCTCCAGAGAGTCGGGCTGGAAAAGGTGTAACTACAGCAGCATACGGCGGGAATCCAGAAATCCCCATAATCCACCATTCTTTCAGTATAGGGATTATATGTCTTTGTGAGTCCACAGTGTGCTTCCACTGGCTGCTGTGAGGGGTGTAACTTAATGTTAAGTGTTGGATCTGGTCAGCAGGCGTTTTTCAAAGGAACCTCTCGAGTGTTAACATCTATATATTATGGTTTTATATATATCTTTTTGGAATGTTACGTCTGATTGACTGCAAATTATCCTCTCCTCAGATATCCTGCGTACATGGATGACAGCTATGTTTTCGTCTCTGTGCTTCTAACTCCCGTGTCACCCTGTCATTTCAGCGGAGACCAAAACGAGACGCGTTATGCGACACGTTATATTTGCTTTTGACGCTTCACTTTCTTCCTCGGGACGGTGTGGTTATTCCTATATTCTTTTGCCTTGGCTGAATCCTGAAAAGATTTTAACGTGAAACTCGAGGATGATGCTCAAAAGCTGTATTTTACTGTAGTGATGTCTTCTCTGTACATTTTACATAACATTGAACCATCAAATGTTCAATATGGCATAAAGTGGATATTTTAATGCAAGATTTGATATCCTTATGTTCTCATTGAATAGTATACTGATACGTCCCATATTATTGTATTTGTATCTTTTTAGATCATTTAAAATATAATATAAAAAAAACATTATACATTGGATATGGGCATAAGAGGACTTATGGCACATCACATGACTACCGTTATATTTTATTGGTACTCCACTCATTTGTATATTAACAGTATGAGTCAATTTGGGGCAAAACTAAAGTGCTCATCATGTTGCTTTAAGTATCAGCACTAATCCCATCAATCTATTTATAAATTGCTTCATTGCTTCATTCATTTAAGACGTGCTGTGTGAATGGATGTTGGGTGATGTTCAAAAAAATAAATACAGAAGTAGCTGCATTCTAAAGCTAATCATAAGTGCAGCGAGATATAACCCTATCCCTCCCAGTCACTGTATGTTTGAAATAAACACGTATTCAAAACCTGATTTACAGCCGCAACACGGCACACGTGCAATTACAAAGACACACACGGACGACAGTTTGATCCCCCAAATGACACGCTTGCCTCCCCTTGCTCGTATTTCACGGTCCTCGGTGTTCACCGGCCTCGATGGTTTAGAGTCGTACGGTCAGACGCTCGTCTTGTTTGTGAGTTCAGGATCATAATTAACTCTGTCCGACAGTAGAAATGTGTCCCCCGGTGCCTTTGCATACTTTTCTCCGGCCGTGAGGATTCCAGTCTGTCTCTCCGTGTCTGCGTAAATCATATTTCACCAAGTTTTTCTTTTTCTAGAGAAACCCCACTTAACTTAATTATCACCTAGGCCCACACTCTATTCTATTCTACTCTATCCTTGGAACGCCCCAATGTGAGCTGTGAGATGTCTCCTGACTTTCCAGCATTGGCTTTATCCATCATCTTTAGAGAGATGCACTTATCTTCACTCAACAGCTATTTAGAATAAATAAACGTTGCCTCTCCACTATCGGTACGCCAGCAGAGGGCCACTTCTGAACGATTTTCTTTTTTTTTTTTTTTTAATCTTCAAAATCAAGGCTGGAGATGTTACCAGGTCTTGTTTCTCCTCCAGCTCTTGCAGCAGGTAGCTACAGCAAAATTAAAAAATATATATATACTCCTGTTGTATGATAAGCGCTTTCCTCAGCCGAGATAAGGCGCCCCAGGATAATGCCTGTCAGACGAGGCCAATTAATGATTGTTTTTGATGTGCGATGTTTTGAAGTGTCGACGACACTGCTGTTGTTCCCTTCCAGATAAGCTTCGCTTTGTTGACTTTGCCCAAATCCAGAATACCAAACCCAACCAAAGGCGCTGTTTTTTTTCCCCCTCTACCTAACCCCCGAGAGTGACATGTGCAGCTGTAGGCCAGTTGTTGGATAATGGTCCTTCGCTGTCACCTCTGCAGTTTGTGGATTAAACACTCTGATTTAATTTTTCAGCCTTCATTGGCAGCTCTTGGAGGCGAGGGCCCGATGAATCATCCCCTAAGCTCCTCCTCAGACAGGCAGTTTGGATGTTATCACGCATTATTTATTTTAGCTGTACACACACAAGTGCATTATGCCAAAGCGGGAAGTACAAGATGCTAATGTGAGGGGGGGACGAGAAAAAAAAATGTAGGCCAATGTTGTCCTTTTTAAATCATCTGCTCTTTCAGCCATAGTCATCCATGGAGTCAAACTATCACATTTCGGAACCGTACAGTTTAAATCTACAGTTACTGAGGATATATGGCGTCGAATCCACACACACACACACACACACAGGCACGCACTATTTGGCCCACTTGTGTACTTTAACGCGAGTGTTTACACACTTACAAAAAATAAGAGTGGCTATTAATAATACGGCAGCTACTATAACTCCTGAGACGTGCTGCTCCTCTTTGTCTGTACTCTTACTTAGTTCATTGCTGTGTCTCTAATGATGTTGCCACAGTGCGGTAATGTCGTGTAGATTTCTGCCGCAGGTGTGACATCCACATCTTGAAACTCCTGCACCGTAAACACTACCCGTTACGATCGAGATCGTCCTTTTTTTTTTTTTTTTTTTTTTTTTCTTGTCAATTTCTATTGATTTGCTGAAAACGTGAAATACGCAGATCTTTTCTTTCTTTGTTTATGGTTGATGCAAATATCTCTTACTTTAGTGCACGCGCTCTCCACCGCAGAGGTATGTGGGAGATGGTTAAGGTGGTGTTGTGATATATTTGCGGCTGTCAGTCAGTAACCTCCTGAGACTCAGATAAGATAAACTCCCGAGACGTTGCATCTTACCACTTGCAGTATCAAGGAGCACATACTCCAGTCATGCAAGCCATCCGATTCTATTTGATACATCCCGAGCCAATATACCAGCTGTCAGTCAGCATTAGAGTCAGATTCCCGTATTTACAGAAAAAAAGTTGTGCTGCTGTCATTAGGGAGCAAAGGCCAACAACTCCAGTAAACTACACAACAGCTGTTGAAAAGAAAGTCATGCACATCTTGTTGGGAGGTTTTGAGGTGTTACTTTAACAAACATGGCTGTTATCGAGTGGAATAAGTGGTATTTATAATCCTGATGTGTGTGATGCGGGAAGATAATTGTTGTTTGTGGTGGCAATTCTGAAGCTGCGCAAATGAACGATTGAAAATGTGCTCCCCGCACTTCTTCTGTGCCTCAAACGGGTGATTTATTTCTTTTTCCTGCATCTGTTTTGACCCTCAATACTTCTTCTTTCGGCTTGTTAACACGCGCGAAAACCTCAGACACAACAACAACAACAACAACAACAACAACAACAACAACGTGCAGCAAGAAAGTGCAGGAGAGGTTGCTCACAGAAGATCACTTTTTGGAAAAAAAAAAAAAAAAAATGGAATGCTGGATTGAAGAGGAATTTGAGGGGATGGATCCAATGTTGTGGTCGTGTGTTATTTTAAAATCTTTTGCGTCCCCATACATAATCTAGATATTACGAACTCAAAATTACAAGTTGTTTTAGGCCCAGATTAAAATGACACACCTCCAGTAATTGGCTGTGTATCAGGTATTCTGTAATAAGATTTAGATTTACAGTAGCAGAGGTATTTGACACCTCGAAGGCATTTCCAACAGGAGAAAATAAAATTCCCCCCACTTTTCGTTGTTTTTTGCCGTTTGGGGTGCTTTGGGGTGGAGTGGTTTCCCTTTGTAGTTGTCACGGGCTCCCGATCTCATTTGTTCTGGTTATCAGCGGGTCGAGGTGCTCAACAATCGCTGGTGGGGAGAAAAGAAGTGTTATCGTTTGATTAACCTTCATGTTATCCATCTGTGTAATTAACCTAATTACAAGTGGCTTTTTCTCCAACGGCTCCTCGGACCCAAATGCAACACTCCCTTTGTAAATTCATCTCACAATGAGCCAGGTGGTTCCCAAAGCTGAATTATTTGATATTTAAAAAAAAATAAAATAAAAGTTTAGGTAAAGCGGTCATACTCGTATGGGAAGCTGAAGCATGTGTAAATATTTGTCAAATTGCCTCGTGCGTGTGTGTGTGTGTGTGTGTTTGTGATGCTGTGAAACAAAGAGCTCGCCGTTGATGTAGAAAAAGAACCCGTTGATGTCGGTTGGCGCAACCAGCACGACGAGTTTGTTTTCACCCCGGTGGGGGCGGGGCGGGCAGGGGGGGGGCACTCCTGCCACGCCATCCCTGTCAAACCGCAATCAGACGGGTTAGCGCCCGGGTGTAGACGGGGATGGGTTGTGATGGACACCCTCTTCTTCTCTCAGCTCTGTGCACACTTGCTTTGACACAACAGAAAGGTGTGTTTTTTTTTGTTTTTTTTTGTTTTTTTTCTCCCCTCACCTGCCTGCTGGGGGGGGTTGTTTGTTGTCACGGCCAGTTTGCGTTTCAGGTGGCGGAGCGGCGACTTGCAGCAGGTGACTCTGGGAGCGAGGTGTTGAAGGGGGACGGATGGTTGTTGGGATTTGAGGTGAAATTGCCTGACTGTAATGTATCAGGACCCCCAGAGGACCATTTTTTTTTTTTTTTACCCCCACACAGTTAAGTCGGTTACTGTTCTGTAACTGTGAAGCCACCGGTTCAACTTCTTTGTGACAGATCCCCAAAAATCCACAGACATTATACGGCCCCCATATAAGATCCTGTATTATGATTATAGAGATATAAAAGGAAATGTATTTGATTCCCTATTTGATAATAAACAAGTAAAAGTCAAGAGTTTCAATACAAAAATTGGAACTTGAACACTACTACCACACCTTTTTTATTTAAATTTCACAAATCTAGAGAAACCGGAAGTTCATAAAAGTATTGAAGTGTGTCTTTGACATCTGAAAAATGTTTAAAATTAATTTTGAGAGATAAAATATATATATATAGTAAATAAACTAGGTCAGTAGAATAAAGTCAACCGGAAGCATCTTTGTGTGTGTGCGCGCAGGATACAAACACGATAGAATACATTCATAGCACCTCTACCATTAAATATAAAGCAGATTCATTCAACTCTTAGGTTTTCATTCTGAAGCATCTCAGAAATAATTTGAAAAATGTGTGCTGAAGTTGTGAAACAATGTGTTGACAGGATCTGAGTTTTATTTGGGATACGACCAATTAATCAGAGAGATAATATCTGAGAGCTGGCATGGATCCTATGCAAATTCACACATACGCACACACTACCAGAATTTTTTATTTATTTATTTTTTTTCTCTCCATTTATCCCTTTGACTTCTTACCAAGACCACACACTGTGTGGGGACTTGTCACTGATGTTTTACATCACTTAATCCAAACCCTACACATTTTATATAGATAAGTAAAAAATAACAAATTACTCTCTCACATTTATCAGCAGGGAATTTGTGTCACCAAAGGCATAAAGAAAAAAAAATCTTATATCTTCTGATATTTACATGCACTAAAACCCTACATTTGCCAGCTGGATGTTTTCTGGGTCACAGTGTGATAAAATAAACTACAGGTAATGTACAGAGCTTTATGTATTTATTTATTTATTATTTTTGAATATGTCACTTGTTCTTATTGTCACCGTGTTATTACTGACAATGGAATAACCTAAAATATAATAGTTATGAAACCAACAATTATGTATTTATTATTATTATTATTATTATTATTATTATTATTATTATTATTATTATTATTATTATTATTATTATTATTATTATTATTGTTTCGCTCGTGAGCTTTCAGATAACGGTGTCGTGGAGCTGTAGTGTTTGCTGTGGCTAAGTTTCAGAACATGATGTTTTGACTTGCCCAGACACTGCTATTACGCTTCCACCATCAATTTTTCAACACTTGAAAGAGGTCCAAAACTGCTTTTTGCTTTTATTAATATGTCAACACATGGCATGGTGTCAGGCTTCCTGCACTTTCAAATATTTAACCCCCCAGCCCCCCCTCACCCCTTCGCTGCACAAAGCATTTGCAGATCCATAATGACCACTTGAACTCTTTGCTCTTCCCGGTTTCCAAACAGCACAAGCTGGGCCGCGAGCGCTTGTTTTGTGTAATGTCGCATTAACCTGTTCATCCATTCGAGCGTCTGCCTCTGCAGCCGGAGCGCGGCCGACGCTGGCCGGCCACCCTCTTTCAGATTCAGGGGACCTTTAATTTTTAAAGCGGTTTGCTCCGCCTGGCTGATCCTCCGCACGTTGCGTCACGAAGCGTGAGTGCTAATCCCAGTCTCCTCTGCTGCGTATGGGAAAAAATATATAAAAAATCTGCCAACCAAAGCGTATCCCCGTCTTCATCTCGGCAGTGTCTTTTTGAAGTGATGTTTTGATCGGAGCCTAGTGAACCGAACGCTGTGTGGCTTTAACGGAACTCCACTCATGGGACGGAGCACAAGGTGGGAGAAAAGCAGCGTAATTTCCCTTTTAAATCGCTCCGCTGCTGCAGAGAGTAAGACGGGCAGACTCTTAAACACACAGGACGGCTTATGGAGTTTTTATATTTGAAACATGGTCAAATGCAAAACCATCCGAACGGACACTTTTTCCTCATCTAGTTGTTATTAATAGGAGGTGGTGGAGACCAAAATAGAGCATAAAGGAGATATAATGATTGGCCAGCAGGTAGCCAACATTTCTTTATCTGCCATATTTGCCATATCCGTTTTAATTATTATTCAGCAGTATATTTTTTCCATTGTAACTTAACGGAATACATGAACATCCTGCCACGCCCCATCCTATGGCTACTGCAATCAGATTCTCTTGTCAGTGCGCTATAATTAGTTTAATATTTGGTTTGAGGTAGAGATACATTTTTTTTTTTTTTTTTTTGACGGGTAGGATTTCTGCTTCTGTAACTCACAACCCTCACACTCCCTTAAAAAAAAACTGTCTGTGGCGGTAAAAGACCAAAGAGAAAGAAATGTTTTTGGAGTCTCACGGCAAATAATAATAAAAAAAAAAAGAATATGTGATGCAGACCCAAGTCATGCTCTCCCTCTTAAAAAAAACAACAAAAAAAACGAGACCTGCTGTTTTATTTCATATTTCAGAGCTCTCTGCGGTCCTCTTTGGACGGGGTTGTTTGATAGTTTCCTTGGTGTACATGAAAGATTAATGCAGCAGAAACACCTGCAGCAGTTCCTCAATGACAGCTGTAAAAGTGCAGCAGAGCAGCTGTGTGGAGACGGGCCCACTGCCATGCCCCCCCCCCCCACCCCTCCGTTAAAAAAATTATGTTAAACCCGGTGTCACAGCTATGGGAGTCATCTCCTTACTGCCACCGACAGCATGCTTCTGACCTGCGCCGGTTTCCCCTTGCATTTACGCATGTTTCTTTTCGCGCTCGTTTTTTTTTTTTTTGTGTGTGGGTGTATTTGTATTAGTACATAAAAATATTAAAAAAACACTCCCGAGCTGATACAGAAAAGCAGTGAGCATGTGCATACTTTAGTTTATGAAGGAGCAGGAGCTCGCTGAAGTTTAAATAACAAAAATCACGTCATGTTCGGTCTCACAGCGTCGGCACATCCACATCTGTTGGATCACAATACATTTAAGAAGTAAAATTCAGATCATTTGCATTTGGTCTGTGTTGCATGCTCATTGTGTGTGTGTGTGTGTGCGTGCGTGCGTGCGTGCGTGCGTGCGTGCGTGCGTGCGTGCGTGCGTGCGTGCGTGCGTGCGTGCGTGCGTGCGTGCGTGCGTGCGTGGGTTTCCTCTGGTGACCTCCCATAGTCAGAGGACACATGGTACCTTCCACCCACGGTTGATAGTAAATGGATTGTTTGAGGTTAATTCAAATATTTTCTGGTAATATATTTGGAGGGGTTGCGCTCTATTGCTCTCACACATCTTTTGTCCATAGCTTTATGAAAGAAACTGAAAGGCACACTCTCCCGAGTAGTCCGTAAATGTAGGAACTAGAAGAAAAAAAATCCATGATGATTTAGTTAGGAGTTGATTTTTGGAAATGAACAGCAACAGATGAGACGTAATCATCCACACACTGGTACACCAGAGTCAACCAGGAAGTAAGTGACATGGTCAAGTAAACCAGGGTTGGGTAACCTCCGGCCTATAATTGGCACTGCTTCCAAAATGTATGTAAAATCAGAACTCAGTCAGAACTGCAGATAATGTCAGCAATTCATTTGTGGAATAAAATCAGCACCATCAGATAGCCATTCCATTACAAAGTTTAGTGAAATCAATATTTGAATAATTGAGTTTGGCCTTTGTTGTTATAATTTGCTGTTTTAAAACAGTAATGGCCCTTAATAGGAAAATGTTCCCCTCACCACCGTATCTAATGTGATATTAAATTGCATTTGATGAGGATCAAATGCATGGTAAAATAGTAAAAATGATCAAATTGACTACAGTTGTAATACTTTATGCCGTAATGGTCGCATGTTTTTCTTCGACCTTCAACCCAGATTGCACCTTATGAAAAACAAGACCTATAACACCGAGAAAGACTTGAACTCACTAAATTTAATTCATTTACAGCATAAAGTAGATGTTGGGGGGGAAACAACAGTTTCCTGGTGTTTAGTTAGAGATGAAATGATGTGTGTCTCAGAGCTGAGACATAAAAAAAGAAACGCCACGCTTGGCGTCATGAGTCATTGAGCCGTATTGATCTCAGTCTGCTGATTAATATGCCGAAACACAACAAGCGACTGTACGAAGACCTGTAAATCAGGTCTCGACGCCAGGTTGTGGTGTGACAAATTGCAAAGATGCATAAAAAAATATCCTGTTCCTTTCAGATACTCTAGATATTCGGATGATAGTTGACGTTTTGTGACTTTTCTCGTCCTGGCAAGAGAAATTTAGACTCTGTTATGTTCGGAATTCATGTAGTACTCCTCTCTCTCTTTTGCCTTTAAATCTGGTCGTTTTATATGATATTTTTGGACAAAAATCAAAAATATAATTGGATCCCACTGACCAACATTATCTGTGCACTCAAAAAAAAAAACCTGATGTATTTTATCCAAACACACATCCACAAACCACACAGTGGCCGACAACGTTACAATGAACACTTTATTAGGACGTTACTCTCCGTCCTTTGGCCGGAAATATGATCTGATGCAGAAAATACAGTAGTTCCCCAAAAAATGCCCCATTTTTTTACCGTTTGCAAAAGAAAATCTAAATAACTCGCATGAAGTACGTAGACTAGGATCAAATTTATATTTGGCTGTGGCCTTATCACTGGATTCCATGATATATATATATTTTTTTCATAGATTTTGCGTTGCGTTAGTCACCGGTGTGTGCGTCTCCCCACTGGCACACCGAGGGATTCCCTTGTTTTCAAGAAAAAGTGATTTTAAGTGGGTTAAATGTGAACTTTAAGGCCATGTATGTAACCTGGGGAGTTATTTTCCGCCATCAGAAAAGTGAAATGACAAAATTGAAAAAAAATATATATATATTTTTTGTCCCTCGCACACATGCTTAGATCCTTCTGTCTGTCCTCCCTCTCCTCCCCGAATCATCTTTTACTTTGTTAGCCATTGGAGTGTGCCGAAATAAAAAAGCGTGCGCGGGTGAGAGGACAGGTGGGTGTGCGTCTGAATCGCGGCATTAAAAGCAGAGAGGCGTGTATCCAGCGTGAGGAAGCATTGAGACGGCAGGATTTGAGCAGATATTAAAAGAGGATTGTGCGTGGGCTCCTCTGCCGTGCTTCGGAGAAAGGACGTAAACCCCGTATCAGTCGGAGGGAGGGAGGATAATAAACAGCACAACACAACGCATCACAACGTACGGCACAACAAACAAACAAAAAGACGGATGGGGCTGTGTGTGTGTGTATGCGGGGGGGGGGGGGGGGCTGCTGCGTATAAATAGTTCAGATATTTCGGGGGGGGGGGGGGGGGGGGGGGGGGGGCTGCTGCGTATAAATAGTTCAGATATTTCAAGTGATTTCAGGATGTGATGGTGAAATACTGGATGTTTGTGTCCTCAGCTACAGCAACTTCTTACACTCTGTGTGTGTGTGTGTGCGCGAGTAGGTGTGTAGTGTTTTTATTTAATTTTACACTGTAACTGTGTTGAGGACACACAAGTCAACATACGAGGGTCATAACCTCTATTATCACATTTTTAGGTAAATATTTCATATAATGAATGTAATGCTCCCACACACAAAAAAAAAATATATATATATTATAATTACATGTATCATATCTTTATTTTGTACCTGACGTGCAAAAGGTCTGATGTGATCTCAGTTCAGACAACTACGTCAACACTTACAGATCATTGATGGTTACATCAGCGTTACAGCATTTTTTACAATACTTTTTCTCCACCAAAATCTTTTTGTTTTTCAAAGTTCTTTGTGGGTTTTTGCCGCTTTCTGTTTCACAAAACACTTTGTTGTGTGTGAGTGTGTGTGTGTGTTCTGGCGCGAGTGAAGACGCAAGAAAGGCTCTCAGATTTTTTTTCAGTACTTTAATTTGTGTCAGAAAGTGCTGTGTATCACCTTGGTTTTATTTTAGTTGAGTATAATATTAAAAGCGGCTTCAATAGTCCAACTTGAAGTTGAAAGAATCAACACAGATGATTGTGTGACATTCATGTCCTGCAACTAAAGCGTTGTATTCACACTACACTAATGCTTTTCTATTGGACGCAGAACATGCAACACACACTCGCAGTGCCCTAAGTATTAAATATTTACCCGGCCTTAGTATTTTATTTTGTTTTCATATATTCTAAGCTTGTTGTGTTTTTTTTTAGGGTCTCCTTCGTGATCTGAGCTTCAGTTTTAACAAAGTGTGTCTTTTCCTCCATCAGAGCCATGTGGAACGCCAACAATAACGAGCAGACGGGGCAGGTGGCCGTCAGGATGGAGACCACGCCGTCTCTGGGCAGCGCCAGCATCTCCATCTCCCAGCAGCAGGCGCCCAAGAAATTTGCCCCCATGGTTGCCCCCAAGCCCAAGTTCAACCCTTACAAACAGACGGGGGACCCCGGCCACTCTGACCCTGCAGGTAAGAGCAGAGCAACACCCGCAACACCAAGCGTGGCCACACACAAAAAAAAAAAGTGTGATTCCAAATAGTCAATATCTGACATGAAGAATGACATTATTATTCAAAGATGATTTGAAATAAGGTAGAATGAAATTGATTGAACACAGAAAGTGTGATTTGCAGTCTGAAGCAGACTTGGATATATGATCATATGTGAGCTTTTTGACCCAGAGAAATAGAATAAGAGGAATACTTGCAGGCAAATACAAAAAATAATAATAAATAAAATGAAAAAACTTTACGTGTTAGTCGGAGAATAGTTCGAAAGACAAACAGAGGAAGTGAATTTTTGAGTTAGTGGTAAGAAATAACACCCTGACCTGAAAAGTGAAGACACCTACTCAATGCTCCTCACAGGCATTTTAAACACAACGATAATCAGAATTTGCCATTTGCTTAAAGTAGCCGTACCATAGAATAACAACAACTGCACACAAGTAATATTTTCAACACTGCGTGTTCCTGAAGCTATTTTGTTTTCCATTTTAAGGTTTTCTTAAAAAAAAAAAATGTAATTAATATGATAAATAATACACTTCTTGTCTTCAGTACGCAGAGATGTTAAAAGTGTAGCGACACGCGGGGAAGATGTTTCACACAAATATTGTACATCGTCCCATCTGCTCGATATGTTGTGATGTGAATATTCTGGAACCCCCCCCGAGAGCCCAAACAAGGGAAACGGTTATGAAATGAACACGGTGTCAGGCTGAGTCTGTGGGGGGGGTGGTGGTTGTGGTTTGAGTCGTGGACCTGTCTGCTCCTCCAGATGTTAGTTTTGTAGAGGTCGTTCTTAGATGGCTGCTCGATGCACCACCGAGGAGAAGCTAAAAAGACACAACAACAAAAAAAACAGATCGCTACAGTTAAGAATTTTTAGTGAAATAAGAAAAATGTACCGCTAAAACTCCCCTCCATTAACAAATGGATGTTTGACCTTGTCGTTCAGCACCAGCAAATATTTTTTTATAATATTTGTATTTTTTCATTGACAGAGAAGCATATGGTGTATTTTTTAAGAATTTTAAAATCGGGTCAATTATTTTTTGGGATAAAGGAAAATGTCTCAGGATTATAACGTTAAACAGTTATCCCAGCGTTGTCCCAGAAGACATTGGTACATTGTTGGTACAATATATATCTATTTCTTTTTGAAAGCTCAGACAAAGAACAGGACCTTAAATTCTCCCAAATAAACAAACCCTAGATCTCTTAGCATTGACCTTCACCTTTTGACCTCGTCCTCAGATTAATTCTGAAATAAAAAGAAAAAAATCAACATTTTATTCCCCGTTGATGATTTTTGGCCTGGCTAAATCCTTGTAATTCCAAAATGTCATTTTGCTGCATAATGTTTAATCCAGACCCGTTGCCACTGACTTATTTTCCACAATTAATCATTGTAAAGATATTAAGAGGATTAATGAAACGGTATAAAATGGGCGTGGAGGGTTCTACAGTTTAGAGTGTTAAGTTTCACAGTTTTATAATCTTTTATATTTTATGAATAATAGGGGTACCCTTTGAACATCTCAACCTGATCTGAGTATCGCATTCTATTGGGTCCAGTGTCTCTCATGCTGTGTCCACTCACATTATTTAGTCATTTAAACTAAGTTTATTTACATTTTTTATTCCACGGACTCACTCTGAGGTCAATGTCTGTCGATTGATTTGGTAAATGTGGCGGAAACGGCTTTAAATAGCTGCTGTAAATGCTGATGTTGTGGTTTGATTCCACATTATCTCACATATGTGACTTCCCGTCCATCGGTCCAGTCTCGTCCGAGTCCTCATTATACTCTTGATGATGGTGCTGGTGATTGCTTGCTGTCGGCATTTTTTTATTTTATTTTTTTTTGAACACGCCAATATGTAAAAGCCATCTGCAGACATCTCCCACTTGTCAAAAGGATAAGACGTCTTTATATATATAAAAAAAGAAGATTATCTGGGTCTCTGCCTTCATTTATTTATTTAATATCTTTTATATCAAATGTGGGGGGGGGGGGGGGTTTCTCATTCTTTCTGATTAAAACAAAT
>JAFBJU010000473.1:1091661-1101997 GCA_016785305.1 Colistium nudipinnis
CTATTGGGTCCAGTGTCTCTCATGCTGTGTCCACTCACATTATTTAGTCATTTAAACTAAGTTTATTTACATTTTTTATTCCACGGACTCACTCTGAGGTCAATGTCTGTCGATTGATTTGGTAAATGTGGCGGAAACGGCTTTAAATAGCTGCTGTAAATGCTGATGTTGTGGTTTGATTCCACATTATCTCACATATGTGACTTCCCGTCCATCGGTCCAGTCTCGTCCGAGTCCTCATTATACTCTTGATGATGGTGCTGGTGATTGCTTGCTGTCGGCATTTTTTTATTTTATTTTTTTTTGAACACGCCAATATGTAAAAGCCATCTGCAGACATCTCCCACTTGTCAAAAGGATAAGACGTCTTTATATATATAGAAAAAGAAGATTATCTGGGTCTCTGCCTTCATTTATTTATTTAATATCTTTTATATCAAATGTGGGGGGGGGGGGGGGGTTTTCTTTAAAAAAAATCTCATTAAAACAAATAAATAAAAAATAGAGGATTAGCATATAAAAATTAGGGACAAGTCAATTTGGCACGGCGCCTGGCCGTCCCCTTTTGTTTCCCAGAGGCCCGGGCGTGAGGGCATGTTTTCCTTTTCTTTCTGATGGGACAAATAGGCTGGCGCGCGAGGGCCAAGGCCTCAGATTGCGTGCTCATTAAAGACCCAGCAGGAGGACGGGGAAAGACATATAGGTCCCAGACAGGAACCATTTACTCAAACATTCCTGACAGCAGATCAGACTTTAGGCTTTCAGTTGAGCTGACATGGTACACGTGCTGGACAGAGGTCAGTCGGGATTACTTCATCAACATCCTTTTTCTTTTTTTTTTTTAAACACGTAACAGCATGCACTTTAGTTCTTTTTTTAATGTAGGTTTTATCACATGCATGTGATAGTTGTGTGGTTGATAACAAATAAGACCAACATCAGGACTAACAGTATAAGGCAAGCGCAATGAAATGCAATATCCCTGCAATGAGAAAGCACCCTTCTGAAGCCAACCAGGTTCAGTTGTGTTGTAGCGGTATTGACAATCGTGCATCATTTCCCATTTGTTGTCGAGCTTTGAAAAAAGAATGTAAAAAGTCCTTGGCGTTATCGGCAGAAGTCGAGGGGAGCGTGTGCACAAATTGGTCTTTTTGTGCAATTCTAAACCACAAAAAGTGTTCCTGCTGTATAATGGGTTGACTTTTTTTTTTTTTTTTTTGACCAACATCCTGTTTGAAATGTTTTTTGCACACTTGCAATCACATGCGTGCGCCGCTGTCTGAATAGATCCGCACATGTTGTCGATCGCCCTTTCAGTCCACGCAGCGCCTCGGTGTTAACTCGCCACGAGAAATATATCAGTGTCCTGACCCGACCTGCAGCTGTCTGCCATTTGAAAAGCCTTGACCCTGTCACCGTGGCAACTACGATGAGAAGAGTCTTAATCGTGATGTCAGTCGTCAGGTTACAGTGTTAAGGGAATAAAATCAATTTTTACAAGTATGGCAGAGCGGATTATCTTTGAAAAAACCATAAAAACAACAGGAATGAGCACAGAAGTCGTTTCTTAACAATGTCACGCTGGTCTGGTTTCAAAACGTCTGCCTGCTGATTATGATCAAACCCAATAACTTGTTTTTTGTTTTTTTTCATAAGGAAAGTTAAACATCTGGGAAGTGCTGTTTATGATGAAAGACAAAAAAAAAAGTTTCCAGAAAACGTGCTAATTGTTTGCTCAGAGCAGTTCAAAAAGTGTCGGAACATGTGCATAAGCTGTTTTTTTTTTTGTTTTTTTTTTTTATTCCTCCCCGCTCGAGTGGCCAGCGGCAAACAGACTACCGGTTGTTATGTCAGGGTCCCTTGTGGGTGTCACCAGGAGATTTAACAGGAAACCCACCAGTGAGTGTGTCGCTGTCCCCATAGAAACCACAGGCTCAGGCTCTGAGCGGATACAAAGGCCACTTTAATCTAACTGGGACGCATACCTCCGCTACTTATTGTCGTCTGTCTGCATGCAGCGTGTGCGTGCGCCCGTTTCTGTGTGTGTGTGTGTGTTTGCATTTGTGTGTAACGTCTTTGTACGCCAACCTTTTTTTTTCTTTCTTCCGAATCATAGTTTATTTCTTTTTATAGAAAAAGTGAGCACAGATCAATGATAACTTGACTTCTTTTTTTTTTTTCAGTAACAGTTGTTAAATATGATATTAACGAGCACATTTAAATACTTTTTAAACAGAAACGAACACCTAAGAATCTCCATTATCTCCACGTCGTATCCATTATCTGGTCACAAGGCTTTTGGTGCCATCCTCATAGTGCAGCAGTAATTGTCAGTTTAATAGCTCATTGAGGTTTGTGTCACGACTTAATATGTTCATTACACACATTACCTCTTGTAGCCTTTAAAGGTTGATTCTGTTATTCTAAAACCTGGGTCCTACTTTCTCACCTTTGTGGGTCGAAGTGATTCATAGGGACCCAAAAGTTTGGAATCGGTCCAATATCTTAAAAAAAATAATAATAATAATACATTGGGAACGGCCAAACATTTGCATCCCTCAGTCAATCTCCATATTATTAGGCACGCCTTATATCAGACACTTATGATAACAACCTGAGTTTGTCAGTGGTAAAATCAAACCTTTTTAGTGCAAGTGCAGTAATATAGACATTTCAGTCATGTGGCATTTTCTAATGATATTTTTCTGATTCTATAAAGATGGAAAAAAAATACATAATTATCCTTTCAAAAGTAGCAGAGCCGGTCGTGGGGCTGATAGCAGAAGAGCTGCATGGTGAGGTTTAGGTGTTATGAGTCTGCACAGCGATGACGGCCCGCTGTGACAGTCGACTGGCTCCGTTTAGCGGCGCTCTCATTTTGTTTGTGGGGAAATGGCGGTTCAGCTCCTCTCTGCACCTTTGATGAATCACCCATCAGAAAGGCATCACAGTTTAACAGGCTAATCGTGCCACTCGTTTATCCGTTCCGATGTGGAGATAAAAAACAAAAAGGAGAGATCTTCTCAGGTTTTTCAATCATTCATCCATTTTTTTTTTTTTATACATTTGCTTTTATGCAAAAAAAAAAGAAAAATCCCTCTATTGTGCCTGATCTGGATTTCTTCTCCCAAGTGAATTCTCCTGCCACTGTCAGTCTGCTCTTTTTTTTTTTTTTTTTGCACTTAAAACGCGTACATCTCCAAAGACCTCAAATCCCTCCCTCGCATCTCTTAACCCAACGCCGTCGTAAATCAGTCTTCTATACATATATCACGCTAATTACGCGCAGGGCTCCGCCGCTCCTCTCCAGCGGAAGATGGAATAAAAACGGCTCCGTAATTATGTCAAAACAATGTGCTCCCAACCTCTGCCACGGCACATTTGGAACGAGTGTGTGTGTGTGTGTGTGTGTGTGTGTGTGTGTGTGTGTGTGTGTGGGGATAAAACATGTGGACTGACACCCAGGACTTGAAATACTTTGTTCATTTAGCCCGTGAAAGGATTATAGGACAAGTGAATTATATAAAAAATAAAATAAATAAAGAACCGCCATCCCTTTATTTTTATTTTCTTTTAAATGCAGATTAGGTTTTGTTCAAATATTTTTAAAAAAATAAATAAAGAATGAGGAATTCAGGTTTTTATTGTGTGACGTTTCATCTCCCTAAACCATCTGCAGAAGACGATGGCCACATGGTGTTTTTTCTTTTTTTTTTTTTTTTTGTCGCATTGTGTGGAGCCCTTTACTCTGGCTCATTGCATCGTGTTTGGACACTGACACACACCCCACCAGCGTGTCGGGGCTCAGTTCAGACGGTGGAGAGTCACTTTCCGCTGCACGCTTTATTTTTATTTTCTTTTAAATGCAGATTAGGTTTTGTTCAAATATTTTTAAAAAAATAAATAAAGAATGAGGAATTCAGGTTTTTATTGTGTGACGTTTCATCTCCCTAAACCATCTGCAGAAGACGATGGCCACATGATGTTTTTTCTTTTTTTTTTTTTTTTGTCGCATTGTGTGGAGCCCTTTACTCTGGCTCATTGCATCGTGTTTGGACACTGACACACACCCCACCAGCGTGTCGGGGCTCAGTTCAGACGGTGGAGAGTCACTTTCCGCTGCACGTGTAAGCAAACACGGTGTGCATTTCCTTTTTTTTTTCTTTCATCCGCTTTAAAGTTTCTTTTGTCCTTTGATCTTCTTGTCACCAACTCTTCTCCTGCCCCGAAATGTTGAATGCATTACGCAGAAGGCCGTTGTTGTATTCCGGGCCAGGCTTTGTCCTAAGTCCTGAAAGGCCAGATGGCCCGCCGCTTACACACGTGTAACTCTGATAATGTTCTACATATGTAAATCTGAAAACATACGCTCGCAATCCCTCCCCCATTTCACTAATCCTCAACTACTTCAAATCTGCAACTTTGTGTGCGTGCGTGCGGGTTGTCGGTCCCGTACGGTACTTGTTGACAAATGGGTCACTTGCATTAAAAAACAATATTTAACACGAGTCCCCGTGTCACAGCTGGACCTGTCCCCACCCCTTTTTTTTTTTTTGGTTTTATAATGCTTAACAATCCTCTGGTTGCCGATAGCCAGTTATATCCGTTATGGCCTCTCAAATAACTCTAATTACGGATTAGGATTCCTTGTTCACAAAGCAGCCACTTAAAAGTGATTGTGCAATAAAGAGAGGGGAAGTTGTCGCATTAAGTAGGTGCTCCTGCTGCTTCTCTCATTAGTGCTCACTCGGCGCTTTCAACTCCCTGTTGTCACAAATGGAGTCGGCTTCATTCACGGCACAGAGGCCCGTTCCGGCGCGGCCGGTTTCGCAAAGCGCTCGGCCGTTCGCTCCGGCGTTTATTACTCACTTTATTAGGAACCCGCCACGGCAGAGGTTTCCATTTCAGCTGGTGGCACCGTGTTATTGGAGTGACGTAAGCTCGGAGAAGAAGAATAAAAAAAAAAGAGATCCAAACGGACCCTTTACGGTTTAAAAGAGAAGAAATATAGATTTCAGCCTCTCTGTAATGTCTCTATTTCACTGTCGGTCTTCGTTTTGTAACCATATTTACACATTTCTGCTGGCATTAAAAGTGACTTATCGAATTCAAATTCACTTCCCCATTTCTTTTAAGGACAGTGGCTGTGACACCATTGGAATATTTCTGATTGTGTGAGAAGTATTACTGTGGGCCTGCGCGAGCAGGAACCAAAACTCCTGCTGGGTTCCTGTGGTCGTTGGAAATAAAGGTGAAAGCACCAGGTTCCCAAAAAAATCTTTCCTCGAATACTTCCTGCTGTCGTAAAAGTCACGTGACACAATGAGCAGCCAATGTCGGTTGGCTGCTCGGATTAGGATTTCATTTTTTCACTGAAGTTGACAAAAATATCAGATTCAAGTCAAGGAACCGAGTAGTGAGGTATTTGGATTTCTGAGTATTACAAAACCTCCAATGTGACAAACATGGATGATACAGAACTGAACTATGAGGAAAGGAAATGTCTATCCACACACACACACACACACACTCTGTTTGTTTGCAGGGATTTGGATCAAACTTTTATTTCCTACTCAGACTCTCCATGTTTTCCCTTTAAAACCGTAATGTTGCTGCTGCGAAAGTGTAGCGATGTGTTATAGTTGTAAGGCCGTTTGTGTGTGTGTGTGGGTTACTACTCTTCGGCTTCTGTCATTTGAGTTTCCACAGACTTGTCCACTTTTTTTTTTTTATCGTACATGTGGTCATAATTATTTGAAGGTCCGCTGTGTTTAAAAGACCCGCAGCTGAGGACCGTCTGGTCGCCGGCGTCGTTCTTTTCAAAGGGAAAGTTATTTGCTTTCAGAGGAGGACGTTAAATCACGGAAACCGTGTAAGCTATAACATGACATGTCGCATCCCGTTTTTATAAAGGCCTCCATGAAATGACTGCGCTGACCCTGAATGGGCTACAAACAACTTCAAGGTTGAGTGCAGTCGTTTATGAGAGAAAATGAATCTGGCTGCAAGGACGGACGGACGGGGGGGGGGGGGGGGGGGGGGGGGGGGCCCAATCAGTACATGAACACATTTCCATCCTAAATGACTGGCGTGATAACAGATACCAGGAAAAATAAGGAGAAGAGGAGGAGAGAGGGAAAATGACCAGAGCGATGCTCTCGGCAAAAGAAGCTTCATGACCCCGGGGGGCTCCGGAGCCAAGTCTCTCTTTCCACTGTTCCACATGAAGAAGAGCAACTCTTAAGACCCGCTCAATAAAACATGCGTCTCTGAAACATTTACGGCGCTCCGTGTTTCCTGAAACGATAAATCCAAAACATCTTTGATGTGGGAGGGAAAAACGTACATGAGACCTAATGTTTTAATTCCTCTGTAAGCCACAAGTTACAAGCGAGTTATATTCTTCTGGCAGTGGAGGCCGTAGAGGAAAGGGGGGGGGGGGGGGGGGGGGGGTTTTTTTGGGGGGGGGGGGGGGGGGGGCAGGTTTTATTTTCTCTCCCAGAGGTTTTAGCGGAGGCTGCTCCGCCGGAGTTTCCGCGGAGGTCACAAGGTTATTATATAAACAATTCACGTGGAAGCTCCCCGGAGGGAATGTTTATTGCAACGCTCACAATTTTCATGCATTGTTGTAAAGGCTGGAGACGCATCATACGTGTCCTATTTAACCCACACCGCGTTACCCCCCCCCCCCTCATTTTTTTCTTTTTTTCTATGGCCCTGTTGTGCGGAGGCCACCGAAAGCCGTGCTTAATTAATTTGGTCAGCTGCCTTGGATAAACTACATTGATGACATCAATTAGATTCTAATGAAAACAGATAAAAGCCATGGAAAGCAAATGGAATTTCTGAACAGGACTCATCAAAGTCTTAGCGTTTGGAACAAATTCCCATTACGTCTCATGAAAGCCTTTAATTTGCAAAGCTCATGTCTGGTTTGGTGCTCAGAAGTACACGGTCAAATGATTTCAGTCTTAAGTCCTGTGCCGTAAGAAGCCAAATCAGAAATTTAATTTGGCATGTGGCTCCTCATCCCGTCTGGAACATGTGGTGGGGCGCAATCCTTTGGATTAGCGTGGAGTTTTTTTTTTTTTTTTTTTTGGCACGTTTCTCGTCCTCTGGCAAGAGCGGACACCTCGTCCGACCCGTGTGGAACGCAGCGCTAACATTTCCAATCTCAGAGTGGGGGGGGAAAAAAATCCACATGCTCACTCCAGATTAGGCCTTCTCAGGCAAACCAAAGGGTCACAGACCATCGACACGCGTTGGCGAGGGTCCGTTTCTCATTCTCTCTCTCTCTCTCTCTCTCTCACTTCAACCTATTTTGTCGAATTAAATTTTAAAATTCACACAAACTTTGAAATACAAGTTTTGACACATTTTTTGTTTTTATGATGAAGTGTCTATTTTATGCACCAGTTCCTAATATTAAAGAAAATACCCATTTTCGCAGCACGTTGTACAATTACTGCGCATCTTAGAAATATATTTAAATAATAGAGATCATTTGCAATATTTTTGGACATTCACTGTTGGTCAGAGGTATATATGTATATATATATATATATATATGCGCATCATATATTTAGTTATTAATGTCCTCTGTAAATCTTCTTTCTAGGATCACGCAGATCATCGTTCAAACAGCGTTGTTTAGCAGGTGTTTTGTTTTGGTTTGTCTGCACCTGTGGCACGAGGTATTAAAAATGTAAATGAAATCATTAAAAAAGAAGAACTTATGATCTTCAGAGTACAACTTCACAGTTGTTTGCTCAGTCAGGGCTCTGACGGTTTAAATGCAGAAAAAAAAGGGGAAGTGATTAATAAGCCGTTTCTCTTTGTGTGTTTTTGTCTGTCTGTCTGTGTGTGTGCGTGTGTGCGTGCGTGCGTGCGTGCGTGCGTGTCCGTCCAAACAGACTACCCTCCACCTCCACCACCTGCCGAGGAGTCAGCCGGTTACCCATCACCCCCCGGTTCCTTCCCTCCACCACCGATGAACTCGTACGACTACCAGGTGAGCGCCCCCCCCAGAGGGTCCTTCAGAAAGCGCATGTGCCCCCGAGCCAGGTCTCCTCAGCGGGGAGGGAGGATAGAAGGCTGACACCTATTGGTGGAGCCTTGTCGCTTTCGTTCGCTTTGCCGCTCATAATACCCAGAGGCATGTGGCCCTCCTGGGATATCTGGCCCCTGCGATCGCCTCTGACACTCTCAGCACTTGACCTCCGCTGTGAAATCCTCCGAGTGCTCCGCATTCCTTTGTTCAGTGTAATGCAGGAAGGGTAAAAAAAGAAAGAAACCTCCCTCCTCCCCAGTCTAACCAATACTTCTTTTGTAAGTTTGAACACAAACCGTTACATCATTCAGATAAGTTGTGCAGCGTGTGTAACTTTTCCTGCGCTCTTCCCACACAAAACTGTGTACGTACATATAAATATATATCTAGATCTAGATATATAGATATATAGATATACACATAGACATGGCCATTATAGGACTATAGTTGTATATGTTGGCTTCCTGGGGTGTTTTGACATCCACGTAAAACCACGTCTAGTTTTGCGGTTATTTCAAAAGGTGCAGTGTGGCAACAGTTCCCGGGTCCACGTTTTTTGTTTAAACAAGCAGAGCTGCTCCGTGCTTTACACCTTCCGAATGCTCCGCTTGAATCATCTAAGCCTGTGGTCTAAAGTGCATTGTTCATTTCGTGCCTGTCCAAATTCCTTGGTGGCCGCTCACAAGGTCGCCACAATGGCTTTGTTGCACTGAGACGCAAAAAGGAACCTTCAAAATCAATGTATTCTTTATGAGAAACTGTAGGACATTCGTCGTGAGCAACATGCCATGGCCTCAAAGCAAATGCATGAGCCTGATGCATTGTTGTACGCATGCATATATTGTGCTTTGCAGAAATAAAAGAAGTGTAAAAAAAACAGATCCCCTAACCCTAATTCCATTCTTATAACCATACACGTTGGAACCCTAACTCATATGGTACCGTTGGATGCGGAAAGGCCATACATGGGGGGACGGAGCAAAACAGAAAGTCGATGAGACCTTCCTGTCAAAAGTTATTTCCAGAAAACGTGACGAGAGCTCGATGTTTCGCTAGTTCACCAACTTCCCGGCGTCGTAGAGACTCGTGGAGGGTGCCGTTGGATTCGGAAAGGTCGATATAGTGGGGGCGTTGCCCACTTCCAGGTCTCTAAGGCCTTCCTATCAAAAGTTATTTCCAGAAAGGTGTTTTCTTAGAGTGGTTTTCGTCCCTAACCCCTTTTCTGAGTCCCATTGTAGGCGTGATAAGAGTGAAATTAGGGTAAGGGTTTTGTAAAGGGTCGCTGCTAGAGAGATGGGAGTCGGTCCTGGAGGGTTTTTGGACGGACCCCCGGACGCACTGGTCTTGGTCCCGTGTAGCTCGGGTCTTGGGAAGTGGGTGAAAGTGAACTTTGGGGGGTAATGGTAGGGGAAACACTGGCTAGTGTACTCGAGGCTTGAGATGAAAGTAAAAGCCTTATTAGTCTTCATCGGGCTTTAATGTTTTCTTCTGAAAATGTTTTTTTTTCCCCCGCATCGACTCGTCCAGACATAAAAAAACGTAATTCTTTCACACGCTGCCGGTATCTTAATAATGTTTCCTGTAACCAGAGCAGCGCTCCGTTAAGTGTGCTTCAGATATCAATCAGAAATGTCTTTGCGTCTTGTTCTCTGTGGAGAAATTACACAGAGTCCCTGAATAAATCAGAGGACTAAATGGTGTTTCCTCACAAGGAGGCAGAAAATCTCTCTCTCTCTCTCTCTCTCTCTCTCTCTCTCTCTCTCTCTCTCTCTCTCTCTCTCTCTTGTCTCCATCGCCCCGCGCTGACAGACGAGTCTGGATTATGACACCTTAATGCTGAGAGCTTAGCGGGGAGACAAAAGCAGTCAGCTCTCATCACGGGTGTTGTCCACATCGTGAAGCCCTGCACAGTAAAAAAAAATATATATATATATATATATATTTAAAGAAAAATTCAGCTCCTCACATAGAGCCGATGCTTCCTCTCAACGCTCCTCGTTATCACCGTTAAACAAGTTTTCCCCTTTTTTTTTTTCTTTTGTTGATTTGAGACGAGCCATTAGCGTTTGGCTTTGTTTACCCGGCGCCCGTGATTGCCTTAGATGTTTTGAAGCAGCAGCAGCAGCTCGCGCCCCCCCCCTCCCCCGAACGGAGGCAGACCCTTTGCCTGTAATAGGTTGTGACAGGTAATCCAAACACATAACATTAGAATAAGAAGCAGTCACTGATCCAGCCAACTCAAAAAAAAAAAAAAAAAAAAAAAAAACCCCCGCAAAAAAAATGCAA